>CM046854.1:3216040-3271073 GCA_025617745.1 Heliocidaris erythrogramma
TTTAGGAATTCAATATTACCAACATCTGTCCAACCTTTTTTGATTTTGTTTCCTTCTGTCTTGTCCTTTGCCCCAGTTATTTTTATGTGTATTCCCAAAATAATTATGTATGACCTTCATGTAGTACGGCGGCATAGTTAAAAAATTGTGAGCTTTTGTCTAAAACCGCAAATATGGCGCATCATTATTCTGTAGTAAACCATACTGATCAATATCAGATAATATGGAAGCACTGGAAGCACTTCAAAAAAAAAAAGTTTCATGAGGCAATTTTCCATGAAATTGTGATTTGATTCGTGTACACCTCGACCAGTAAAATCTCCATAAAAAACCCCCGCTACCTGGTAAGCAGTCGGTCAGTGGAAAAGCGTCCCTACATACAGAACATGCAAAGTTGCCCGAAATTTTAATTAACGAGTTTATTGTGGTCAAGTCTTTAGGCAATAACTTATTCGATAATACAGCTCGTTTGAACGGTTAAAAAATGGAACTATTCGTTAACAGTGGCATTGCGTGGGTGCAGTAAATGAAATGCTAGAGAACAATTCCATCGAGGGGTGCGTGTGTGTTTGTGTGTGTGTGGGGGGGGGGGTCGTCTTCCTTTTACCTTACCCCCCCCCCCCCTCTCTTCTTTCCTTTTCTTTTATTTCCATTAATCATTGATCGGAGGAGGGGGGGGGGGGGGGGCTATGTGCTCATTGCGTCTGCATTTGAACGTGGTTAAGATCCTTAGTTTCCTGAATATCATGGACTTGGTGCAATAAAAACATCCAGAGTATATCAGTATAAAATTATCATGTCTTTATAATCATAATTTTGAGATAGCATTATGGGCCAATGGTCTTGCGGCACTAGATATGTGAAATGATTAGATTTTTAATTTAGATTTAATGAGGGATTCAAGATATGGAACCACACACAAAGGTAATATGGATACGTATTTGAAGATTAAAAAGAAAAAGTTAAACATGGGAAAGCCATACGTATCCATTATTTAAATAGTGAAATTTGAAAAGGACACCTGCCTCTGTCATGGGGAGAAATGTGGACTCGGGTACCTGAGGCTGCACAATTGTACCCTTTGTACAATTCGACCAAAATAGACTCGCTCTTATTGCATTGGGTAACCGCCGCCGGGGATATTAGGAGCTCTTACTGTAGGGTTCGAACACCTAGGCGAATGGGCTATTTATCTGGGAGAGTTTTAAAGTGACAATTTCCATAAAAATTACCCCATACAGTCGTTTTGAAAGTGCTTCCATGATTATATATAATATTGTTCAGTATGTAGCAACTGTACCACATTTGGTGCTTTTAGACAAAAGTGCACAAAAGTGCAAATCGGAGCTCATTCAGTGTGCACGCACACACTTGCGTACCGAGACTGTAGAAAGAAGACAAGTACCAATTTGTTTGAAATAAAGCTCTAAGTCGGGGGTGAACGAATGGTTATTTCATAATAATGCCCCAATAGTCTGGAGCGGCATATAGCCGACTAATGTGCATTTTGTGACAAAAGCACCAAAGCTGGCACGCATGTAAATATATGTATTAAAAAGCAAATTCAGATGTGGAGACATCTCTGATTCGGCCCATGAGGGCCGTGGCCATTGACCTCTACCACCTGGACGCTTCATTGGCTCAGAGAAGTGAAGTCGTGGTCCGCCATGTTGCACTTCTGAAAAATCAACGCGCGAGAAAGCTGGAATACAGATTTGTGTACAATCATGCGGACGCCCATACGGACGCCCATGGTCAAAACGCTAAGACAAGTACAGATGTTCAGTGCGTAACGTGTATTAAACCGCATCGCTCTTGGAAGAGTAACATGGCCGCGCCCACTTCAAGTGCTCGCACGCGCGGGAATGGGCGAAGATCCGTCCAGGTGGTAGAGGTCAGTGGCCGTGGCGGTCATTAAAAATGGCCGCCATCGGGCCACTTTTCATATAAACACAGGCCAAAATTACATGTTTAAAGGGAATCTGGGATAAGTTGATGTGTAAAAGTCAAATTTGAATGATTCGGAACCGAAAAAAAACAGTTAGGAAGAGTGGTTATAGGTGCCCATATCAAGAAAAGGGGGCAATCTCATAAATTTCCAAATAGCTCCCAACCTTGAGCATTTTTGATAGAAACACTCCATTTGGCATGTATGTAGAAATAATTATGTATCAAAATTTAGATGTTGAGACATCTTATATTCCACCCCATCAAAGCACTTTTGCCTACAAAAGCAGCCTAAAATCAATTACAGTATTTGGGGAGTGTTTGATGCGTAGAATTTGATGTAAAGGGATGAAATATTCCAGGAAAGTTGGTTAAGTGCCCATTTTATGACAAGAGCCCCAGGGGGCACGACACTCACCTGAGGTGGATCAATTCACATCTGGTGCATGTTCTCTCTAGCACCACCAGGAGATATGTTAGAAATTGAAACAACTAGGAGGATGTACATGAGATGATGTTAGAAATTAACATAATCCCCCCCCATGGTCTACAATGTCATGTATTATTTGAATCTCCTACATCTAAGGATGATTCTCACCAAGTGTGGTTGAATCATACAACAAATCATGCAAAATAATGTATATTTCCCCTCCTGCATATTAACCTCGCCCTCGCAGGACCCCTATGGGGCCACCCTGAGAATGTAATGAACAACTTTTTTTTATTAGGTGATCTGTTGCAGTCGACAGATCACCTATTGTATTCGTCAGAATTTTCTTATTTCTTTATTTCTTTATTTTTATTTTCTCCCACTTTCTTGTTTCCACGAAATCTCAAAAACTTTTCAGTCAATTTTCATGAAATTTCCGTCAGTCATCAGGACATATCAGATCAAGCTCGGAGATCTCTTTCAAGGTCATCAGGTCATCGTGACGTCATCCAGGCGCCATTTTGTGAAATCACATTATCAATCATATCTTCATAACGAGTCATCAAAAATGAACCATATTTGACACACATGAACTTCAGGTCAAGGGTCAACATAAAATGTCATCAAAATCCGCGCACACATCATGACGCGCACGTACGCGCGCGTCAAAATTTAAAAATGGTCAAAATCACTTTTTAATCAAATTAGAGTTCTGGACATTTTAAGCATTTTAAAATTTTCCGTCCGTGTGCGCGTTATGCGCGCGCGCAGCGCGTACATAACGTAAAAACGCCGTTTTTTCGCATGGTTTGTCTTCCTGACACTATTCTTGACAATTTCCAACTATTTACAGTCATTCTCGACCTTCCATAATGTCGTACGCGCGCGTCAAACTTTCAAATTCGTGCGCACATCAATGGGCATTCTAATGTAAAAAGTGGTAAAAACATGCCCATCTAGAATTCGCCATAGCTCGTCAGAATGCACGGAAACCCCCCAATTTCTTTACATATTCTGAAAGCCTGTGAGTTGTAGATTCGAATTCATGTAGAATTTTTGTCGATCTCATGTTCTAACGTCATCGTATTTGCATATGAACTCAAGAAAATGATTTTGAAAAAATGACGTCATCTTTTTTGTATTCATTTGATAATATTTCAGCAATAGGTAGTCAGTTTTCTTCCAAATTTTGATATGTTATAGCTGAGACAATTCTCTACCAGATCAGTTACCACCATTTTTCATTTTGATGACGTCATCACAGTGAAATTTTCAATTAAAGATGCCATGTCAGAATTTTCCCTATTTGCGTGTTATGTCTATGGAAGATGATTTTTTTTCGAATCATGAATCTACATGACATCGTTCTCTGAGCAGTATCTCAGTTATTTTTGGTCTCTTTCCTTCCAGATTTTAATATGTTGTAGCTGAGACTATAAGCTTTTACAAATGTGGTCTCCAATTTTTGATCAGATGTCGGGATCATGCCCAATTTTTCAGTACAAAATGTGATTTGAGAATCCCGTTTTTCGTTTACGTGTTATCTCTATGGGAAATATTTTGGTCTATTGGTCAAAGCACTTGCCTCCCATTCCGGTGACCCAGGTTCGATCCCCGGTGGGTCCATAACAATTTTTTTATTTGCTTCTTTTTGCCTGTCATTTTACCATCCTCTTCGACTATTGTAACATAAAAAATCACAAATCATGTAATAAACTGCCTTATTTTCCGTATTATGTCTATTAGAAAGTATTGTGCAGTAGTTTGTGTACAACCCTATGGAAATTGTGATTTCCTGTCCTGTATTAGAGCTATGGGGTTAATCTCCCAAGTATCCTGTATCATCATCATTATTATCATCACCGTCATGATCATCATCGCTATTATTATATCATTGCAATCATCATTATATCATTATAATCATCATAATCACCATTATCATCATCACCATAATCATTTTACAATGACCGTTACACATTTTGCTACATTCCTGTCCTCAAGAAGCATCTCCATTCATGGCATTCTTGACTTCCTATCTTCAGTTTAGCATTTCCCCATTATTATGATCATCCTGATTACAATCATGATCGTACAAATTGAAAGACAGATCACCTAATTCGTCCTCATGACGAATTAAATTCTAGTTCATCTTCAGGATGTATATAACACACAAAAAATCTAGATAAACTTCTGGATCTGGAGAAGAAGAATGTTTGAAATTTATTTTTTTTTTTACTAATCATTCCTTTTCCCTGGCAGCACCTCTCCCCCAGTATGTTACCCACATATAGGACCATCCATTATAGTAATGTCATGAAGAACTTTTCTACATTTTGAATCTGGAAAAGAAACAGAAGATTGAAATTTTTATTTTTGACACTTGGTGTCTCTCTCCCTGGGCTCCTTATGACTCTAAGACCCCGTTTACAGTGCAGGGCCCGGCCTAAACTGCAGTACTCGGCATCCCAATTTTGTGCGTTTACAGTGGTGGGCTCGGCCCGGCCTAAAAGCTTAAAACCTTTCAATATCTTTATCGTAGTGGCGCTCTGCATGTAAACAAACGATTATTTTGGGGCGTGCCGGGGTCACAGTGCAGAGGTGCTGGCGCAGGGTTTTTGCAATGAATTGTTTTCTCAATTCCAATCCCTAGTACAAATTTAAAGGGTGCTACAGTCTGTATACACCGCGAACTTTCGAACTTCACAGCTGCCTGTTCGTAACTAATCAAACACAAAATTGGAAATCAATGCAGACACACAAAAACAAACGAAGTAACGAAGAAGATTTGGCAAACCCAGGATGACGACGTCATATCCTATATATGATGTCACAATCACCGCACTTCTGAGGTCACAATTTGGTACTGCATTTGGCCCAGCTTGCGTTTACAGTGAAAAAAGGCCGGGCCGAGCCGCGGCCGGGCCCGGGCCGAGACTACCTCTAGAGCTTGGCCAATGCGCGGCCGTTTTTCATTAATTTTCAAGATAGTCCCAAACTAGATGCATTTTGTACGTGATAAAAGCACGAAGTTTGGCAAACTAATAGTATTTGCAGATATTTCAATTCACATTTGAGTGCAGTCCAGAATCACATGTAAAACGTACTTTTAGGGTGATTTGGTGAGTAGAATTCAGATTTGAATGTTAAGGCTGAAACAAAAACACCAGATTTTCCCACAAAAGTATATTGATGTATTTTTACCAGACTAGAATGTTGAGACATCTCAGGGCCATGGCTGCTACCTTTTAAAATGGCTGCCATTAAGGCACAGTCCAAAGTCATTGATATGTAAAATTTGAATTGACCATTTCGCGGTTGAATTATTTTGGTAAAAGTGGTTTTCAGATCTCCACGTTGAAAAAAGGGCCTGTTACAATAATTCACTAAAACGTCCAAAGTCAATTTAATTGTGCTTATCAAATTACAGTAAAATCACCTGTTTTACATGGGATTTCGAACTGCATTCAAATACAAAATATCCCAAACAGCCATTTTGAAGGATGGCCGAGCTAACGCGTTAACGCAAATTCTCATGAATAATACATAAGCTGAGCTGGAAGACTGAAGTGCGCAAACGCGTGGACTTCGGGAAACCATAGGGGGAAACTGAAGGCATTATCGACGAGCAGACGGTTGGAAAATGAGCGAGCGGAGGCATGCGGTTCTACCAGGGAGATGGGAGTTTCAGGTTCTACACACAAGACACATATATTTGATATTTATCAAACATGAAAATGCTTTCCCTCAGCTCTCTCCCCTCTACCCCTCTTTCTCCCCCTCTCCCCCTCTCTCTGTCCCTCTCTCTCGCAGCCTTGAGTCGCCTCTCTTTAGTATCAGTAAGGAGTTAACCTCTTGGTATCAGTGCATGTAGAAGGGAAATCCATAAGCCGAGGAGGTACTACCAAGGACTCCTTGGTACTGTAGCTTCATGCTTAAACTAAAGCCTTTCAAATATTTTATGCTGTAACCGCTCGAAGCTCGAAGAACTGTCTTTTCCACATGCAAATAGTGATGTAAGAAGTAAGGAAGTGCGTATAAAGAATTCGTATCCCCTCTCATGTTTTCACATGTTTCAAAATCAGTCAGTGGAATCATTTTTTTCTTTACCATTTTTAAAAATATTAGTCGTGTCTTCCATAATCATTACGTATACAAATTCACTTGTCTGTTATTGGAAAAAAGCTGTCACACGAATCTGTATTGTATTTCATTTACTTAATGGGAGGCGCGATGGTTCAGTAGAGCCTGAAGTTAGTGGTAGCAGTGGTCTCGTAATTTGGAGAACCCAGTTTCGAAACCAAGTGGATGCGCTAGTGCCCTTTGGTAAGGCTAGATCATTACCAAGTGCCTCGGAGAGGAATTAAAGCCGTAAGTCCCATGGTTTCATACTTTCAAGCATACAATGCTTTCATAGCATTAATTTAAAATAAACCACAAAACCTAGATGGTAAAATTCATGATTTATTTCTGATAGAAGGAAATTTTTCTTTCTGAAAGTAGGAATATCAAGAGAATAATCTGGATCATTATTACTGTGAAGAAGATTTTCGTAATTTATGATAAAATATGAAATTAAATCGTAGTTACCTATTTCAGGCTATATTTTTTTATTACTTACTCCCACCATTTCGAACTGTAAAAAAATTACACATACATGTCGGCCCATTTTAAAAGGCAAAACCAAAGAAATTGGAGGTGAACTTAATAACAATGATGTGAAAGTTTATGTATTTTCTTCAGATGAGTCAGTGCTCAGTCACTTGTTTTGTATAAACTCAATACATTAGCGATTCGTGTGACAACTTTTTGTCCAATAAGAGACACGTGAGTTTTATACGTAATGTTTATGGAGGTCACGGCAAAAACTTAAAAGGTAAACCAGTAAAGAGTAAAGACTAAAATGATTCCACTGACTTTTTAAAAAGCAACTTTGAAAGACTTAATTAATGGATTTCCCTTATATATTTTTTACGCGAATATAAACGCAGATATATACTACAGAGAGACTCAGAGCAGGAGAGAGAGGGGGAGAGAGGGAGAGAGAGAGGGAGAAACGAGGGAAGAGGCGAGAGAGAGAGAGAGAGAGAGAGAGGGGAGGGGGGGGGGGGGTGAGAGCTGATGGAAAACATGATTAATGCCTTACCAAAGGGCATAGCGCATACACTTGGTTTCGAACCAAGGTCCTTCCAGTTACGAGACCACTGCTTTACTACTGAGCCAAGATCGCGCCTCCCATTAAGTAAATGAAATACATTACAGAGAGACACGTGAAATTGAATACGTAATGATTAAGGAAGTCACTACTAATGGTTAAGACAAAAATGATCCTATTGACTGATTTTGTAACATTGTGAAAACATATATTAGAATTCTTTAAATGAACTTACTTACTTTGTACATCATTATTTACCGGTGCATGGAAACGACAGTCATTCTAGTTGTTAAGGCATACAATACTTGAAAAGCTTCCCCTTCTATATTTTAGGCCTACTGACATGGCTGCTACTAAAGAGAGGCGACTCAAGGCTGTGAGAAAGAGAGAGAGAGAAAGAGAGAGAGAGAGAGAGAGAGAGAGAGGGGGGGGGGGGAGAAGAGCTGAGGAAAGCATTTTCATGTTTGATATATCAAATCTGTGTGTCTTGTGTGTAGAACCTGAAAACTCCCATCTCGCCCTGGTAGAATCGCATGCCTCCACTCGCACATTTGCCAACTGTCTGCTCGTCGATGATGCCTTCAGTTTCGCTAAGTCCACGCGTTTGCGTATTTCAGTCTTCCAGCTCAGCTTATGAATTATTCATGAGAATTTGCGTTAACGCGTGCGAAAAAAAAGTTTGCTTCCGGGGGGGGGGGGCAATATTTTTTTTCGGAGGATGGGAAAGTCAATAGAGGAAAATCGACACTCCTGATTGGCTTATAAACTCTTGATATAGGTGTTGTTCAGTCGTTTTGTTAAAATACAGAGCATAGTGAGTCAAGCACATGCACAGTACACCTATAGAGTTACATGCGTATGTAACTCTATGCCTACAACGTACAACGTACACAAACTGCATCCAGTGTACTACCTCTGTACAATAATGTGACGGGCAAACTATTATCAGGATTAAACATTCAATTCAATTCAATTCAATTTATTTTCATTTCCACAGATAAACAAACTTTGACATAATTATGTAGAACATTATTCAGTAAGTTAGTATACATATATCAACATAATAATTTCACTCATTTTTTGTTTCCATAATCAAATAAATAATTGTATGGAGTTAACAAATCTGCAGAAATGGAGGGATCCACTAAAAAGCCGAAGCTTGTAAAATGAGGATCCCTCGAAACACATTAAAGTAAAATAATAAATCATATAATTAAAAAAAAAACAAACAAACAAACAAACAAACAAAAAAACAAAAAAACAAAAAATACCAGTACAATGCCTACGAAGAGAACCTTCAAAAGGACACAATAGAGCTACCATAGAAACAACAAAACTTGATATAGGATATGAATCGGGAAACTTATACAATACGTTACAAACTAACGATTATTCGACCAAGAGAGAAACAGAACTAATTAAAAACGCGCTTTAAAAAAAAAAGAAAAATCATGATTTGAGCGACTCATGGACATTGATGATAACCTTTTTAACACAAAACAAGAAAAGTGGACAGGGGACAATGGGAAAGGGGTGAGAATATTCAATCATAACAACATAATCATAATCGTATGATTTCAATAAATGTAACTTTAATCTTTTCTTAAACGAATATAAAGAGGGGGCATTTTTAATGTGTTCAGAAAGGGAATTCCAAAGATACCGATCACATGAGATGATGAATCGAGGGCATGAACAACTTTATCTACAAATGACAATAAGGCATGAGAAGTGCTGTGGTTCTCCCGAAATCCAAACTGAGAATCACTGATAATATTATGTTTTTTCAAAAAAGCAATTGTTCTTTTATAAATAATTTTTTCTAAGACTTTTGAAAGGGAAGACAAGAGAGAAATAGGGCGATAATTATTAAGAACTAATCTGTCCCCTTTTTTAAATAAAGGAATAACTTTTGCAATTTTCATAATGTCGGGTACTACACCATTTAACAAAGATAAATTAAATATATGCACCAAGGGATCGACGATAGAGGGTATGATGCCTTTCAGAATAACATTATTGATGCCATCGGAGCCCGAACTTTTCTTTTTATTCAAATTTGCAACTATATCCAATATTTCAGTTCTATGTGTTGGGGCCTAAAAAATCAACAAAGGGTTTATCGGACGGTCGAATATCATGAGCAAGGGTCTCCCCAATTGAAGAAAAGTACGAATTAAAAATATTAACAATATTACCAGGATCTTCAATAATCTTTCCATCGTGTTTAATTTTAGTGATATCAATTCGATTATTCAATAAATTCATTGCCTGTTTTAAAATTTTCCATGTATTTTGCATATCATGCTTATATAATTCCAAACGATTCATAAAATATTTTTTTTTCTCAAAACGTAAAATTTTAGTCAGCATATTTTTATAAGAAGTATATTTAGATTTAGCATGACCTGTACGTTTCAATTTATATGTATAATATAATCTATTTTTTCTATTAATGGATCGTAATAGAGATTCGGCCAATGCGCGGCCGTTTTTCATTAATTTTCAAGATAGTCCCAAACTAGATGCATTTTGTACGTGATAAAAGCACGAAGTTTGGCAAACTAATAGTATTTGCAGATATATCAATTCACATTTGAGTGCAGTCCAGAATCACATGTAAAACGTACTTTTAGGGTGATTTGGTGAGTAGAATTCAGATTTGAATGTTAAGGCTGAAACAAAAACACCAGATTTTCCCACAAAAGTATATTGATGTATTTTTACCAGATTAGAATGTTGAGACATCTCAGGGCCATGGCTGCTACCTTTTAAAATGGCTGCCATTAAGGCACAGTCCAAAGTCATTGATATGTAAAATTTGAATTGACCATTTCGCGGTTGAATTATTTTGGTAAAAGTGGTTTTCAGATCTCCACGTTGAAAAAAGGGCCTGTTACAATAATTCACTAAAACGTCCAAAGTCAATTTAATTGTGCTTATCAAATTACAGTAAAATCACCTGTTTTACATGGGATTTCGAACTGCATTCAAATACAAAATATCCCAAACAGCCATTTTGAAGGATGGCCGAGCTAACGCGTTAACGCAAATTCTCATGAATAATACATAAGCTGAGCTGGAAGACTGAAGTGCGCAAACGCGTGGACTTCGGGAAACCATAGGGGGAAACTGAAGGCATTATCGACGAGCAGACGGTTGGAAAATGAGCGAGCGGAGGCATGCGGTTCTACCAGGGAGATGGGAGTTTCAGGTTCTACACACAAGACACATATATTTGATATTTATCAAACATGAAAATGCTTTCCCTCAGCTCTCTCCCCTCTACCCCTCTTTCTCCCCCTCTCCCCCTCTCTCTGTCCCTCTCTCTCGCAGCCTTGAGTCGCCTCTCTTTAGTATCAGTAAGGAGTTAACCTCTTGGTATCAGTGCATGTAGAAGGGAAATCCATAAGCCGAGGAGGTACTACCAAGGACTCCTTGGTACTGTAGCTTCATGCTTAAACTAAAGCCTTTCAAATATTTTATGCTGTAACCGCTCGAAGCTCGAAGAACTGTCTTTTCCACATGCAAATAGTGATGTAAGAAGTAAGGAAGTGCGTATAAAGAATTCGTATCCCCTCTCATGTTTTCACATGTTTCAAAATCAGTCAGTGGAATCATTTTTGTCTTTACCATTTTTAAAAATATTAGTCGTGTCTTCCATAATCATTACGTATACAAATTCACTTGTCTGTTATTGGAAAAAAGCTGTCACACGAATCTGTATTGTATTTCATTTACTTAATGGGAGGCGCGATGGTTCAGTAGAGCCTGAAGTTAGTGGTAGCAGTGGTCTCGTAATTTGGAGAACCCAGTTTCGAAACCAAGTGGATGCGCTAGTGCCCTTTGGTAAGGCTAGATCATTACCAAGTGCCTCGGAGAGGAATTAAAGCCGTAAGTCCCATGGTTTCATACTTTCAAGCATACAATGCTTTCATAGCATTAATTTAAAATAAACCACAAAACCTAGATGGTAAAATTCATGATTTATTTCTGATAGAAGGAAATTTTTCTTTCTGAAAGTAGGAATATCAAGAGAATAATCTGGATCATTATTACTGTGAAGAAGATTTTCGTAATTTATGATAAAATATGAAATTAAATCGTAGTTACCTATTTCAGGCTATATTTTTTTATTACTTACTCCCACCATTTCGAACTGTAAAAAAATTACACATACATGTCGGCCCATTTTAAAAGGCAAAACCAAAGAAATTGGAGGTGAACTTAATAACAATGATGTGAAAGTTTATGTATTTTCTTCAGATGAGTCAGTGCTCAGTCACTTGTTTTGTATAAACTCAATACATTAGCGATTCGTGTGACAACTTTTTGTCCAATAAGAGACACGTGAGTTTTATACGTAATGTTTATGGAGGTCACGGCAAAAACTTAAAAGGTAAACCAGTAAAGAGTAAAGACTAAAATGATTCCACTGACTTTTTAAAAAGCAACTTTGAAAGACTTAATTAATGGATTTCCCTTATATATTTTTTACGCGAATATAAACGCAGATATATACTACAGAGAGACTCAGAGCAGGAGAGAGAGGGGGAGAGAGGGAGAGAGAGAGGGAGAAACGAGGGAAGAGGCGAGAGAGAGAGAGAGAGAGAGGGGGGGGGAGAGGGGGGGGGGGGGTGAGAGCTGATGGAAAACATGATTAATGTCTTACCAAAGGGCATAGCGCATACACTTGGTTTCGAACCAAGGTCCTTCCAGTTACGAGAGAATAATTTTTTTTCGGAGGATGAGAAAGTCAATAGAGGAAAATCGACACTCCTGATTGGCTTATAAACTCTTGATATAGGTGTTGTTCAGTCGTTTTGTTAAAATGCAGAGTATAGTGAGTCAAGCACATGCACAGTACAGCTATAGAGTTACATGCGTATGTAACTCTATGCCTACAATGTACACAGTACCCAAACTGCATCCAGTGTACTACCTCTGTACAATCATGTGGCGGGCAAACTATTATCAGGATTAAACATTCGAACATATCAATCTGATGAGGTAACATGAATTGCAAATGTGGGCGGATCCATTCGACCTTTAAAAGTAAGAATTCATTGACAATATTTACATTCAATAAAAGAAAGGTAAAATATAAGGAAAATAAAGGAAAATAAAAACAAAGAAATAACATAAGCGATAGATAGAAAGGAAAGGAAAGATGAAAATCAAAAAGATAAGAAAGGATAGATGAAAAGATAAAAAGAAGGAAAGAAAAACAAAATAGAAAAAAAAGAAGGATGATGTAATGGATAATAAAGAATAAAAAAGGACAGAAAGAAAGAGAAAATGATAGAGAGCTTGAAAAAGAATACAAGGAAAGACAGAAAGAGAATATAAAAAAAGATCAAAACAAAGGACACAAGAAAGAAAGAACAGAAGTACCAAAAATGAAGAAAAACATGAGAAAAGATAGGAAAAGTATGATAGAAGAATAAGGAAAGACAGGAAGAGAAGATGAAAGAAAGACAACAAATAACAAAAGAAAAGATGGGAAAAGAAGAGTAATAAAGAAAATAAAGAGATAATTAAGAAAGATAGAAGAAAAGATAAAAAGCATAGAATTAAAAAAAGAAGAGAAGATAGCTAGATGAACAAAAAAAAAACATTAGGAAAGATCGAAAGAGTTTAAGAAGATAGATAAAGAAAAAAAGAAGTTAATGAAAAAAGAAGTTAATGAAAAAAGAAGGAAAATATGGGAAAAGTGCACGCCGAAACTGAACTTGCACAAAGGCGGATATTCTTTTGAGCGAGAATCAGCGTTAAAGTAATTGCACCAGTTGACGAACGATCTCCACAAGAAACCGTGTTTTACACCGGCATGTTGTATTGTGGTTCATGTTTGTGATTCCAGCTTCAAAAATTTGCTTGAACGCACCCTTAGATATATATGTTCGATTTTTTAATCCGGATAATAGTTTAGCCGTTGCATGTACACTGGATGCATGTTGGGTATACGGTGTACATTGTGTAGCTGTACTGTTCTGCAGCTTGACTCACTATACTCTTCATTTTAACAAATCGCGGCCGGGGGTTGGGGGGGGGGGGGGAGGCGGTGGGGGTGAGGGGCTGCAGCCCCTTCACTTTTTGAGTAGACACGTTTCATATGATTTTGTTTAATGATGCACAATATATATATATATATATTTAAAAGACATCACATTTTAAAGATATATGTACATTGTAATAATGTTTGGCCGGTCGCTTCGCTCGCTCGCACAATGTTGAAAAGTGTAGTTGATAGGCGTCAGTCCCCACTTCCAAAAACGCTCCATTTCCCTGCATTGTGGTACATGTAGTTATATTGATGATAATAATGAATATAAATAAAATGGCGCAATAAGAGAGATGATGGAAGAATGAATATAACGAGTACTATAAGGAAAGGCGGGAGTGAAAATAAATCGATGAATAACAATGCAATAGGGAAGATTGAAAGTTAAGGGATGGAAGGATAAAGACATAGGCCTAAGATAAAGATAGAGAAAGAAAGAGAGAGAGAGAGAGAGAAATGGTAGAAGAATTAAAAAAAAAAAAACAATGGCGAAAGATAGAAGAGAAGATTGTAAACAAGCCCCCCCCCCCCGCTCCCCAAACAAAAACAAGAAAGAAGAAGAAGAAAAATAACATAGCGAAATTAGAGATAAAAAGGAGAAAAAAAAGAATTAAAAAACATAAAGAATAATGCAAAATAGGCAAAACGATAGAAAGATAAACCAAGCATAACAATGTTTGTATCTGCTTGAAAGTTTTTTATGTTTGTGAACTCTCAATAAATACACAATTAAAAAAAAAGATAAACCAAGCAATAAAGAGAGAAAAACAAAGAGAGAGAAAGAGAAAAATGATAAAAGAAATAATGTAAAGATTAACATATGGAAAGATGGAAGAGGTGATAGAAGGAATTAAAGAATAACACAACTAAAGTTAAAATGGAAATATGAAAGGATAAAAGCAAGGAATAACATAACGAAAGATAGAGAAATGATAAAAGGATAAAGCTTTATATATATATATATATATATATATATATTGAAACAAAGCGAAAGAAATGAAGGGATAAAAAACAACAACAGTATAACAGAAATGTGACCTCAGAGCGCACACAAGATATCCACTAAAATAATTATGATCTTTGACCGAAACACTGGGGGCAGCATCACCAAAAACTGTAGAGGTCTAGAGTAAGCTATGATGGACCTCCATACAAAATCTGAAAGAAATCAGTCAACAGATATGTCCTCCAGAATGCATGCAACCAAAATATGACATTCGACCCTATAAAAAGCGGAACACTGGGGGCAGCATCAGCAAACACGATGTAGATTTCACTAAGACACACCTCCATATAACATCTGAAAAAATCCGTCAAGAAATGTAGAAGTAAGAGTGCGAGAAATGGACAAATGACCTTTTACCCTATAAAGGACGGGGCAATGAGGGCAGCATCACCAAAAAGTAAAGATGTGTAGAATATACCAAGTTACATCTCCATACAAAATTTGAAAGAAATCCATTCAGAAATGTGGCCTGCAGAGTGCACTCACTCTATCCTCCAAAGTATGACCTTTGACCCTATAAAAGACGGGACACTGGTGGCAGCATCACCAAAAACAATAGGTGTATAAATTTTACTAAGACACACCTCCATATAAAATTTGAAAGAAATCCGTCAAGAAATGCAGAAGTAAGAGTGCGAGAAATGGACAAATGTGACCAGGCACCACAAAACCACCAAAAAGTCGCACTGTGTGATTTTCAGTTAGAGCTCAATCAATGTGTTTTGGTTGGCATGGTCATATTTTAGTTTTGGGTATTTTCCTGAAAGAGTATACTTTTTTCTAAGTAATCTAATAATTTGGAGGCACCAAACAATCTAAAAGTGGTATTTTTGACAGTTTTTTATCAGACTTATGTGTGTCTTCTCTGGATTTTGTTGTATTACTTTTCTTTTTCACGACCCTGAATACTTGTCTCATTTTAATCTCCCATAAATTTTAACCGGAGTAAGGTCTTGCATTGATACTTGTGCACTATGATAAACAGGATACGTCTAATTAGTATGCCAAGTGTTAGGACTATCTGATAATCCCTTCATAGAAGTTTTCATTGACTTCTAATCCTCCTTTTGTCACCTTAGCACAACACTTTCCAAGTCAGAGTGCTTCAATAGACTGCAAACTTTAAACCCTTATTAAGAAGTAACATTATGAGGGACTGTGCATTCTTCTCTTTGTACATTGAGTTATGAACATCCAATGCTAATGAGTTATATATCATTTTAAAGCTGAGAATCTGCTCTTTCAGAATCAGACCTTAACTAAAAATTCATATCTGGCAACTTTTTGGTGGTTTTGTGGTGCTTGGTCACAAATGACCTTTTACCCTATAAAGGACGGGACAATGAGGGCAGCATCACCAAAACGTAAAGATGTGTAGAATATACCAAGTTACATCTCCATACAAAATTTGAAAGAAATCCATTCAAAAAAGTGGCCTGCAGAGTGCACTCACTCTATCCTCCAAATTATGACCTTTGACCCTATAAAATACGGGACACTGGTGGCAGCATCACCAAAAACTATAGGTGTATAAATTTTACGAAGATACACTTTCATACAAAATTTGAACGAAATTTGTCGAGAAATGCAGAAGAGTGCAAGAAATGGACAAATGACATTTGACCCTATGAAGGACGGAACAATGAGGGCAGCATCACCAACAAGTAAAGATGTGTAGATGGCTGAGAATATGGCACCAAGAAGGTCACCAAGGAGAAGCCGGCAACACACCAACCTGCTTTCGAAATGATAACTTTGAACGAGTAAATGTCCGTAGAGTAGACACGTGCTTAGGAGCCTCTCCTGATTTCCATTGGAACGCGTGATAGAAAAGTATGGCCAGCAGCTTACGCAAAAGTGGGAAGTCATCTACGAAGAGACCGAGAGCTGATGCCGGTGCGAGCCCCCCAAGCCCTGATGTGAACCTACTTCCAACTATCCGAAGGCTGCTAGAGCAGCAGACAGAGAGGTTGGAAGAAAGATTCTCTTGTCTGGAGGCTAATCTTAAAGAACAAGTGAAGCAAATTGAGGCTCAATTGAAAGAAGTAAAAGAAGCCATTTTTTTCAAAGTAAGGAGTCGGAGGATATTAAGAAAAAAAAAATGAAGGTGATGGAAGCGAAAGCGATGGAAAATGAGTTGGCTTCTTCAAATGGAAATCGACAAGCTTTCCACCTACGTGGCAAGAGAGAACCTCATGTTCATGGGACTGCCAGAGAAGGAAGGGGAAAAAATCAAAGAAGTCATGAGGGATTTCTACATAAATAATTTGAAGATGTCAGAAGAAGAGGCCGGTGGCGTAGAATATCAGCGGGTGCATAGAGTCGCTACGAAATCAACGCCACGCCCTATTAAAGCGCGCTTCATACGTTACAGGGACAGGTACAGCATTATGAGAAATGCGATAAATTTGAAGGGAACAAGGCAATATCAGAGAAGATATCCCCATGAGAATCAGGAATACAAGACAAGCGCAGATGCCTGTCTTACTTAAGCGAGGAAGGTGGGAAAGTTGGCGTATTTTTCGAGGTCAGAACCAACTAAACTCTTCGTTAACAAAGTATGGCTACCAGTGGCAGAACAAAAAAAATCATCGAGAATTTAACTTTGCGAGAGGAGCATATGGATAGCGGCGTGACTTCAGCTAATAAGGTGGAAGAAAAAGCAGTGAGTTTCGAGAATTATTACCCTACTTTTTACATACAATATACTTTTCGACAGTCGGCTACGGACATGATGATAACACACAGACACATTCATACTGAGGAATTTTGTTTCCTTCATTGCCATTCTAACTGCTGACTTAATACAAGCCAATCATTCTTAAATATCAAGTAATCAACTTTGGAAAGTGGCTTCGACGAACTTTGATTTCGATTTAGCATGAACAGGAATGGAAGGCTCAGTAGACAAATCCAGTTTTCACTAATTTCATGATTACTCTTCATAATTATGGTTTCGTCCGTATGCTGCACGGGGCATGGGACTAGTGATGGAATGCATGTCCACGACAGAATCCCATGAGAATTCTTAGCACCTGCATGGAAGCCGAGGAGAGGGGATATTGAGTTATGTTTTCGACAACCTTCGTACTACAGTTCTGTACTACAGTTCTAAATAGGCGTAGGAAGGAAATTACAAATATCATTGCAATGCTCCTGTCTTTGGCTACGACAAGTTTCAAGTTAAGATGTTATACGGCTTATGGAGAATCTGAATTTCCAGCTAGTAACCAAAATTCATGATTTCGTTTGTGATTACATGGAGTCACACCACGAAAGAAAAAAAAATAGTTTAGTCTTCAGATAAGTATTTTAACTTCGTAGTTGTGCTGCTGTGTGAAGAAGGAAAACGAGCTATACATGTATATACTATCTTCAATGGAAATGTGCAAGTTTTGTGTTTTTTTTTTATTTTTGGCCAAGGCAATTCTTTGAGGCGTTAGATTAAGTTTAGTTTATGAGAGAAATCTGCAGATCGAGTCGAGTACTGTCGCCAATGGAAATCAGTTATAGCTTGAATACGTGCATCAGCGGAAAATTAGTTTATTAGGGAAATCTACAGATCGAGTCAAATCCAGTCGTCTAGATGTTTATACACAGTCAGGTACGTTGATCCACTCTTTACACATGGGAAGATACAGTGCAAAGGCAATGTGAATACTCATTTCAGCCATAAGGAGAGAATAATAAGAAACAAGAGGCAAGTGCTACCTACAAGAGCAGAGATATATCACGTGAAGAATTGTATGAATGAGCAGCAATATTCACCCTAACTGTAACCAGGATTGAATTCCATTATAAAGTTCAAAGTGACAGCATGGACACATAATAACATACTGTGCAGCGATTTAATTGGTTTAATCTGTTTATTGGCAAAGAAAAGGCGTCATATCCAGTACAATTCCAGGCGACATATCATACTTACCATTCAAATAAATTTTTTTTTAATTTTATGAATACAATAATTTGATTAGATTATGGTAATTCAATTATACAACGTTTTCTCATCAACTTGTGCTGGAAGAAATGTTTTGAATTTATATAATTGGTCTATAGTTAACCGACAGAAACTGATGGAGGGAGAGGGGGAGGCTCTAAACGCTCTCGGACTTATGTGTACCGAAGAGCAGGATTTGGTTGTTCAGTGTGGGGATGTTGTGTGTGTAATTACCGGTGTTGTGTGCAGGTGTGTTGATGTGATGTTGATGTATGTGGTGTATGTTTTCCGGTTGCGGTATCTGCCTGTACTTGTCTTATTTTTAATTTAATTCATTTGATGGTAGATAAGTTGAAATTACTCTCAGTTATAATGTCCGAGGATCAAGAGCCAAATGGAAGAAAATTTTCAGTGGTGCAAAATGTCGGAAAATATAATGTTCTTGCAGGAAACTTTTAGCACAGAAGACATTGAAGACAGTTGGAAGGCTGACTGGGAAGGGTATACGGGAGTAACCATAGTAGGGGAGTTATTGTAATGTTTAAGCCATGTATTACTTTTGGAACGGAAAAAAACCTTAATCGATGAAGAGGGACGATACGTTATAATTAAAGGAAAATGTCAAGGCGAAAAGCTAATATTAGGAAGCGTGTATTTTCCCAAAAGGGATAAGGAAAAATGCAATGTAATTTCTGTCGTATCTGGATCGAATGGTATCTTCTGTATCTAGTCAAGAGTATTCCCTGATATTTGGAGAAAATTTCAATATAATTATGAATCCTAATATGGATTACATGGGTGCAAGTAATATTTCAAAAAGCAAATATAGGGACTCATTGATAGATTTTCTTGATAAGTTTGATTTAATTGACGTCTGGCGTAAACGTTATCCTGATAAAAAAGGAATTCACCTTCAGACAGAAGTAGCCGTTAGTTCAGAATAGATCAGATTATATCTTAATTTCCTCGAAATTAGAGAAGGTTGTAAGAAATTCCGAAATTTTGTCTTCTATTACACCTGATCATGCTGGGGTTAGAGTAGAATTCATTAAGTTAATCGATAGTTTTATCTATGGAAAATCATATTGGAAGTTCAACAGTAGTTTGTGCAATGATAAAGATTTTGTAGAAGGGGTAAAAAAGAAGATTTCTGAAATAGAGGAAACTTGGCGGGGTCAAATAACTAGTAAATGAAATTTTGGGAATTTATGAAAATGAAAGTAAGAGAACATATAATGAAATTCTCTCGTGAAAAAGCAAAGATCAGAAGAGTTCACATTGAAAACTTGGAAAAAGAAATTAAAGACTTGGAATATCGATTGACGATTAAGTTTCATAATAGTATTCAGGACGAAATTGACTTGAAAAATGGAATTGGGGAAGCTCTTCGACTATTCAGGTTGGAAAGTAACATTTGACTACTTTTTCAGATTATTGGGAGGTCAAATTATATTTCTATGTAATTATGACATAAATAAAATGAATCTGAATGATATACCAGTGTTTTATAAAGATATGTTGAAAGCATGACAAGAATTAGACAAATTCAGATATTTTGGAGAAAATAAGATTAATCCTGTCATTTTTAATAATAGGTGTATATGTATTATACTAATAAAAAAATTAGTTTTGATGTTGAACTATTTCAGAAAGGTATATACTTTAAGCAACAGATATATAATCGTAGGAGGTCATTTGAAACCAGTATCATATTTTTTATAATGTGGGCTTTACCACTGAATGTCTGCTTAGGATTCAAGAAATATTTTCAGTTCTTAAACATGAGTGGATACAAAGTGATTTTATGGAAGTGGATACTGAAAAGTTTGAAATAGAACTGATGATATTTGGACGTTTACAGAAATTTTTTGATTTAAAGTCTAAACGGTTATACGATTATTTCATTGAACAATTTCAAAAGATTACACATAACATGTTACAGACAGGCATTGTCAATATGATCTTGGAATGGGGGAATCGAAAGAAACATTTCCAAGGCTGAAATATGCAATGTTACAGGGTTGGAAAAAAGTTTGGAATATTTTTTTGGAGATGAGTATGTCTGATTTTAAATGCTAGTTTCTACTATATTGTGATGAATAATTCATCCAAATCGGATTAACTGTGTTGAATGAAGTCTACTGTTCCATCTTGTACCAAAGATTACGTAATATTGTTAAACATGTTACAATGGCTGACCAATGAACCACATGTTGTCAGATTTGCTCTATTTGTGTTTGAACATCTTGTTATACATTTCTGTACTTCACGTGGAATTTTGAAAAAGCTACGTGCAGTTTGCAGTCATTTTGAGGACTTCGGTATAGCAATTAAACTGTATCTGATTATTTAACTTTTTCGTTAGACATTTGCAAAAACAGCAAATATACGCTTCCGAATTCCAAGTGGACCTCTGCACTGTGTGATAAGCCTGATTTTTAATGTTGTGCTTTTAAAGTTAAAAAGGGACACATATCTTTTATTTGAACCTCAAAGAATAGTCTATGGGCCAGCGTAGACCCCCCCCCCCCTCCCCCCCCCCCCCCTTAGGCACAATTTTTTGTGATGTTTTCCTGGTAGCTAGGACCTTAGGCTATCAGAATCTGCCTGTTTGCCAAAGAGTTAGTGGTGGGTGTGGCCACCAGGGCCGTTACCATGGCAACGCATCAAGGAAATATAGGAATTTACTAAAATACCTAATATTTCTAATTCAGAAATTTGAAAAATGACCGGTAACCATCTAAATATATGTATTTTGAGTTTCCTGATGTATTGAAACCAAAATCTAGGTCATTTAAAGTCACAGTCATGTCAAAAAATGGCCGTTACTATGGAAACGGTAACATAAAAAGTTTATATTTTGGAAAAATATCTAAACTTATCAGTATAAAATAGACAGAGAGGTGTCTACACAATCTTAGATTATATTTTTCTGTTAGCTAGGACCCTCAGCTATCATAATCTTCCATAAAGTTCATGGTGGGCGTGGTCACTAGGGCCGTTACCATGGCAACACATAACGAAATACTGGAAATTAGAAAATACCGTATATTTGTCATTTAACAGCATAAAATATATGGTAAAGCCTCTAATATATGTATTTCAACCTGCCCCACTGACTCCAACTACAATCTGAGCCATTTGAAGTCATGGGCGTGTAAAAAAGGGCCGTTGCTATGGAAACGGTCCCACAAAATGCTTATATTTGTGTAAAATATCTATGATTTATCAATACAAAATAGAAAACAACTGTCTGCACAATCTTAAATCATGTTTTTCTGTAAGCTAGGACCCTCAGCTCTCATAATCTGCCTGTTTTCCAAAGATTTCATGATGGGCGGGGCCGCTAGGGCCGTTACCATGGTAACATAACGAAATACTGGAATTTAGAAAATACCGTATATTTGTCATTTAGCAGCATGAAATATACATGGTAAGGACTCTAATATATGTATTTTAAGCTGCCCACTGATTCCAACCACAATCTGAGTCATTTGAAGTCATGGGCGTGTCAAAAAAGGGCCGTTGCTATGGAAACGGTCTCACAAAATGCTGTTATTTGTGGAAAATATCAATGATTTATCAATACAAAAAAGAAAACAACTGTCTGCACAATCTTAAATCATGTTTTTCTGTTAGGTAGGACCCTCAGCTCTCATTTTCTTCCTATTTTACATAAAGTTGGTAGTGGGCGTGACCACTAGGGTTGTTACCATGGTAACACACCAAGGAATTGAATTTTAGAAAATACTATATATCTATAATTCAACATCACAAAAACAAAATGTAACCACCTATCTATATGTATTTTGGGGTGCCCGTTTGATTGCAAGTAGAATCAGAGACATTGGAAATCACCGTCATGTCCAAACATGGCTGTTGCTATAGAAACAGTATGATAAAAATTGAATATTTCTGTAACTAATCAACACAAAACAAAGAACAGGTGTATGTACACCCTAAAATGGTGTTTATCTGTCAGCTAAATCTGAGTCATTGGAAGTCACCGTCATGTCAAAACATGGTTGTTGCTATAGAAATGTTATGGTGAATTAATTAATATTAGTAACTATATATGTAACTATCCAATGCACTTTATAAAGTAAGGGTATCCACAACCTGAAATGAGGTTTTTCCCCTGTACGTTAGCTAGGACCCTGGATATCATATCCTCCCTGACTGCCACAAAGGTGGATACTGGGCGACCACTCGGGCTGTTACCATGGTAATAAGATAGGAAATAACATATATGTGTAATTCAACAACGTGAAAATATTTAGTAGGCATTACATCTATTTCAAGCAGCTCTTTTGAGTGCAATTCTGTTGTGCGCTTTCAAGGTCACAGTCAGGTACACGATTATAATTCTTATTATCCGTTTGGTCTCAAACTGACGCCGATGGTGGGTGTGAGCACCAGCCCCATTACTATGGAAACGCACCATCAAAATATTGGAAATTGTTTGAAAATAACATATACATGTATATATATATTCTGTTTCAATAATAGAAAACACAAAATATTGGTCTGGATATACATATCATAAACTTCCAGAGTTATGACACTAAATTACAGTCATAATCCGAATCACTTAAGGCCATAGTAATGTCAAAACATGGTTGTTGCCATGGTAGTATTATTATTAAAAAGGTGACAGATTTTTGTTATTACACAGCGGCAATTATGTTGCAAAGACATTTTTTAATCCCCCATGTGGGGGACCGTTGCAGTAACAACAGCTGATCCTAACTGGTTAGCTGTACTTGAGTAGTTATGCTTCCACCTCTATGCCTTGGCGTTGGAGGGAGGCAATGGAGGCTTAATAAATGGATTCACCTCAGTCACAGAACCTAATGTATTCATAAGATGATAAACTTGTCGGTCTGTAGCTAAACCTGTCTACTTGAAATAAATCTGAGAAGATTGGAATAGAATTTAGCATACTTTCCCCTAATCCTACCCATAGGAAATCTGCATGTTCGTTAAGGATTAACAGCATGGCCAAGGTGGTCTAGGATTTGGACTTCATCAGAAACAGGGCCAAAGAATTGAATTTTTGGGTGCCTCATCATAGATCATGTCCAGTGTTGATACCTGCCTGGAGTTTTTTTATATTTCCTGGAAGGTATTCAAAAGAGTCACTGAGAAGGCCTGTGGTGCAATTGCAGCTCAGCATTCTCATGACTTGCATGATTGGGGTACATGTATATTAGCCATGGACTTGATGTGTTGGGGACCATAAGACCTATAAGTTTACATATTGGTTGCCCTTACAGTTAAGCTGCAGTTCTTTTGGCTTTAGAGGAGATACGGCCTATAGTTTGTGAGATTGTTCCTCTAATACTATCTTGCCTTAAGCATGGTTGGATAAAGGATGGGGTATATTTTTGGCAGAGTTTAGTGGCTAAGTCCATAATATTTTGAAATTAGTGATCACCAGCGGGTTTGTCTATCCATCTTTTACAGCTTTAAGGCGTTCTGCAGCCTTACTTGAACTGAGTATTCTTTTATTAAAACTTGGTTGACTTTCTTACAAGTCTGATATGGTGAGGCACTCAAATCTGGCTTGAATCACAGCTAAGAAGGTCATGGTGAGGAGATTGTCCAACCCTCCTCCGTTTGGTTTGGCAGAATAAAGTCAGAACTCAGGATGGAGATATAGGTGTCATCTATACCTCCACCACTATGTTAGAAGAGAATACATTTTTTGCAATATTTGAGTAATGTCTCTATGGTTAGGATGAAGATGATGAGTGAATCCTCACTTCACCCTAGAGGGAATTCAAATTTACTTAGTATAGTTTGGTATGTAATTCTGAAGTCTGTCAATGCCTTATTGTATCTGTTCTTCATGATAACTCTGATGGTAATCCTCAACCTCATCCAAAGTAGCGGGTGTTGCTGCAAGAGGAATTCTGCTGAAAATGTTCCGTACCTCTATCCCAAGGATGCTCTCTAACTTCTCATTCCTAATGGCATCCATTTATAGAACTCCTTGAAGGGGCAAAGTGGAATACAAGTAGCTCTCACTCATGTCAACTGGGTGTGGACACTTATGTACCTCAGTTATCATTTCACAGATGACTGTGAACTCAAAACCGACACATTAATTGCAGTTAGCAGTACAGTCAGAAATTAACTTTATAAAAAATATATCATTACTAACATTATCTTTCGTGTTGTGAAATCACAGAAATATGTCACTATTTTCTAAATATAGATTTCTCGATCATAATCTGCCTTAGCAGCGACCATATTTGGATATGATCATTGGGAATAAATGATTAACATTTTCAATGCAATCATTCAGGCTGCTTGCAATGGAGATATCTAGCATGTCTATACTGTTATATTGTTTTAAAATAATGTTCAACTAAAACAATGCCACTTTCTGAAATGCCAATATTTTAAAGATGCTTTTGGTGCTCACAGCCACAGTACAACACCTACCAAGTGGTCAAAGTTAATACTGTAATACGACAACACAGTAGATGAGAGTATCTGTAAGTACAGTGGTACCTTTTTAATATGAATTGGCTTATAAAATACAATGAATTTTCAGAAGCCTTGCATATCTATTTGAACATTTGCATCTTCGTTTGTCATAGCAAGTGTCCTCCCAGGCATGAACTTGAGGCTTCCAACCTGGAAAATATTGTTAATCTGGATTTGAACCAATAGGACAGTTGCACTTGTTTATAATTCATAATACATAAATATCCCTTTCTTAAAATCAATATTAGCTTTCTTATCATTCTTTTCCTTTAGCAACGGCATATTTTTATATGACTGACCTAAACTAATCCGGCTTTTGATTGCAATTAAAGGCGCAGCTTCAATTGTGTATAATTAGATGCCTACATTGTACTTCGTTACATTACAAATACATGGTGGAAGCACTGTGGTATATTGGTGAAGGCCTTTCACTCTCATACAAGAGCTCTTGGATTCGATCCTTGATCGGTGCTTACATCCCTGGGCAAGATGTTTTGCCAACATTTGTTTTGCTTGACCCAGATGTTTGAAATGTGTACAAGGCAATGATAGTTGCAGGGCAGTAATATTACTGATGTGCTTATCCTGGGTAAGTAAGATCAATTTTATATTATTATCTATTATTCTAAAACTCTTGTTTTTTGGTGCCTTACCATGGTAGCTACCTTGACAGTCTCACCCACAACCAACTTTGTGGCTACTAGGAAGCTTTCGATTATGATAGCTGAGGGTCCTAGCTGACAGATAAACACCATTTTAAGCTGTATATACTACTTGTTCTTTGTTTTGTGTTGAAATATTTAATTTTTATCATATTGTTTCCATAGCAACAGCCATGTTTTGACATGACGGTGACTTCCAATGACTCTGATTCTACTTGCAATCAAACGGGCACCCCAAAATACATATAGTTATATGGGTACAATTTGTTTTTGTGATGTTGAATTACAGATATATAGTATTTTCTAAAATTCAATTCCTAGGTGTGTTACCATGGTAACAACCCTAGTGGACACGCCCACTACCAACTTTATGTAAAATAGGAAGAATATGAGGGCTGAAGGTCCTAGCTAACAGAAAAACATGATTTATGTTTGTGCAGACAGTTGTTTTCTTTTTTGTATTGATAAATCAGATATTTTCCACAAATTTTGTGGGACCGTTTCCATAGCAACGGCCCTTTTTTACACGCCCATGACTTCAAATGACTCAGATTGTGGTTGGAATCAGTAGGACAGCTTGAAATACATATATTAGAGGCCTTACCATATATTTTATGCCGCTAAATGACAAATATACGGTATTTTCTAAATTCCAGTGTTTCGCCATGTGTTACCATGGTAACGGCCCTAGCGGCCACGCCCACCACCACTTTGATGTCAAACAAGCAAATTATGATAGCTGAGGGTCACAACTAATATAAAAACATTATCAAAGACTGTGCAGACATTTTTTTCTTTCTATTTTGTAATGGTTAGTTATAGATTTTTTCACAAATATCAGCTTTTTGTTGGACCGTTTCCATAGCAACGGCCTTTTTTGACACGCCCATGACTTTAAATGGCTCAGATTGTGATTGCAATCTATCAGCCAGCTTGAAATACACATAATGGGATACTTACCATATATTTTATAGCTATTGAATTACAAAGATGCAGTATTTTCTAAGAATCCAGTATTTTTGTGTGTTACCATAGTAACGGTCCTACAGGCCACACCCACCACCAACTGTACATGAAATAGGCAGATTATGATAGCTGAGGGTCCTAGCTAATAGAAAAACATACTTTAGGCTTGTGCATACACCTTTTTGGCTATTTCATATTTATAAGTTTGGAAAGTTGTCAAAAAAACCGGCTTTTTATGGTACCGTTTCCATAGTAACGGCCATTTTTGGA
The DNA here is from genome assembly GCA_025617745.1 of Heliocidaris erythrogramma. NCBI lineage: Eukaryota > Metazoa > Echinodermata > Echinoidea > Camarodonta > Echinometridae > Heliocidaris > Heliocidaris erythrogramma. Next base: position 3,242,970 of record CM046854.1, read on the forward strand.
CACGCCCATGACTTTAAATGGCTCTGATTATGGTTGCAATCGATTGGGCACCTTAAAATACATATATTAGGATGCTTACCAAGTATTTTTAGATTCGTGAATTGGAATTATATGACTTTTCCTAAAATTCATATTTTTCTTGATCCGTTACCATGGTAACGGCCCTGGTGGCCACACCCACCACCAAATTTATGGCAAACAAGCAGATTCTGATAGCTGAGGGTCCTAGCTAACAGAAAAACATCATTTAAAATTGTGCCTAAGGGGGGGGGGGGGACCTTTTCGGTTTCTGGCCCATGGACTAGAAGAACTTAAAATGACGAGAGATATGTTTAAGACAAGAAATAATTCTTGGAATAAAAATATTCCAAACTTTTTTCCAACCCTGTATGTAGTAAACAAAGAGAGTTTCAATACAAACTATTACAAGAGGTTGTATATACGAAAAAGGAGTTTTTAAATTTGGTTTTGAGTCGGATCACTTTTGTTCCTTTTGTGGACAAAGAAGTAGAAGCATACCAACGTTTATTTTTAGATTGCCCAAAAGTGAAACGATTATGGCAGGAGGTAATTAAAAGGTTACATTTAAGGGAAGTTGATAGTGATGATTGGAAATCAATTTTTATGGGAGTATCCGGCAAAACTGTTAGAATATATGTAATAAATTGTTTATTTTTTCTAGTAAAATATATAATTTTTATGTCTAGAAAACAAGCCACTCTGCCATCCGGACAGAAAATATTGAATGATAAAAGATTACAGAGACGAAGAATATCAAAAAGCCAACACAAAGGGAAAACTGGGGTACACTTACAAAAATGGGACTCTCTCTTTTGTAAAGACAGATGAACCGGAACAGGATGCATGCAGTGTGTGTGTGTGCGTTTGTTTAGCATTATGTCCGAGGACATTTTCGGACAGAGAACAAAAAAAAAAACACCATGAGAACAATGGTCCTCGGAAGCCGGACAATAGTCCTCGAACGTCGAACAATGAATTTATGCCTTATTCCGTCGACTGTCCGAGGACGAGGAACAATACCTGTCCTCGGAAGTAAAGCCATGTAAACGTGTGTGTGTGTGTGTGTTTGTGTGTGCGTGGGGGGGGGGGGGGGAGAGGGAGGGGTTCGCCATGAGTGTGTTGGGCAAAGGTATAAATGCTGAGCTGAGGTGAGGGAGATGTGATGGGGTGGGGTAATATAATTTCATACCTTCCTTTTTTATCATAAGCTGTTTTATTTTAAGAAAAAAAATTAATTATGTATAATTTAATATTTTTGCTATGGTCATTGAGTGCTATAACTAATGAAGCATATGATTTAGTGTTTGTGAATTTACCTTATATCGATGATCTTGCTTTATATGAATTAATGTAATAATTCATGTATTGTGAATGTATGCAAGAGGAAGGAAATTACATTGTTTGGTTAAAATATTGCTTTCTATGATTAATTAAGAAATTAAGAAATTAAGAAATTTAGGAAGAAAGTATATTTTGAATGTTGAGATTTGTTGCAAAAATCAAGAATTTAACCAAAATCTCAAATTGGCAACACTAGCCATTGTTAATTCTGTTGCCAAATTGGAAATTTATCATATTGGCATCACAAACCCTTGTTACTACTGTTGCCAAATGAGCAGTTAATTAAATGTATCAAATTGGCAATACAAATCTTTTTTTTTTCAGATTGTTGACAAATGTTTTAATCTTAAAATGTTAAATTGGCAACACAAGCTTGGGTCAGTCTCAGATTTACTGTCCTAGAGACAGGAGGTACAGAAAATGTGATCCAGGTTACATCACATCAATCCTTTTGTATCCACTGGTATTTTCAGCCAAGTTTATGTGCTCGTCATAGAAGTAAGTGTTATATTTTGTTTTTGAACAAATAATCAAAGTTTTGATGTAGATTTGGTGTATTTTGGAGAACATTATTTTCATGTAGTCCCACATAGGTAAAACTCATGTTACCATGTGCCTGAATGTTATGTTCAGTAGTTGTTTGAAAATAGTGGTAGAGGCAAATATATTTTTAACTAATTAATTGAATGTAATTTGATATGAACATTTCTATTTGGTTTATATTAATATGTCAGGCACAAACATTGGTAAACAATTGTGATTTGGTTAAGTCAGTACTCTATGAATAACTTGACTATTAAATGGTACACTAAATGTTTAGGGTGCTTAACACTAGGTGTTTCTTTACATTATTATTTTGGATGGATAAAACAAGAACTGTATACATGTACTTATAAAGAAAATATTTAGTTTACATATTGTATTGTTTAACTAGATTGGTGAATGGAATAATTAAACATGTAAACAGTTTGGATAAAGAATTATGAATATGATGGAGTGACCAAGTAATATTTGGGTTTCCAAATGGATGTTTGCTTTATTGTATTTTGGGTGGTTTCAAAGCTAACTCAGTTTAATATTGCTAAATACATGTATGTGGGAAATTGAGCATTATGAAAAAGGTGTAAATGAAATGTAAACATTGTTTCTCATTATATATTGTGATATTATTTTGATCGGAAGAGAATTGTGAGAAATTTAAAACATTGGATGGACAATAAAATGGTTTATAAATGTTTATATTTTCACAAATATGAAAATATATATAAGCAAAAAAGGTGAATTTAAAGATTTAACCAGTTAATTTTGGAAATTAAATATTGTCCATTCCAATAAAATTTCGACCAAGGTAATCGATCACAAATGTGTTGGAATCGATCATGAAATATTAACTAAATGATAATACCTTTATTACCGCTTTGTTACAGAAATCGAATAAAATCATTGCCGTATCTCGGTTTGATGAGCACATCGGTTGTCACTCGTTCTTCGTCAATTCATACATATTATAAAAAAAAGGATATAGGCCTATTTTACCTTCCTCTATTGTTAATATGATTGTAAGCTATTTTAATTTGGAAAAAAATGTATAATCACGTGTAATTTGAGATATTGTTTCTATGATCATTGTGTGATATAATTAATGAAGTATTTTTTTTGTTCCTTTTTTATTAAGTGTTCATGAATGTATCTTGTATCGATGATTTCGTTCTATATGATTTGATATAAAGAATTCCATTATTGTGAATGTATGGCAAGAGGAAGGAAATAAAATATTATTTAAAACAAAAAAGTAGATTATACCAAGATACATCTTCATACAAAAATTGAAAGAAATCCATCCAGAAATGTGGCCTGCAGAGTGCACTCACGCCATGCCCTAAAGTATGACCTTATAAAAGGCGGGACACTGGTGGCAGCATCACCAAAAACTATAGGTTTTTAGATTACACCAAGAGACACCTTCATGCAAAGTTTGAAAGAAATCCGTTGAGAAATGTGATAGCCAGAGCGCACAAAATAGTGCACACATGCAAGACATATATCAAAATATGACCTTTGACCCTATAAAAGACGGAACACTTGAGGCAGCATCACCAAAATCTACAGGTTTCTAGATTATACCAAGAGACACCTTCATGCCAAATTTGAACAAAATCCGTTTCGAAATGTGACCGCTAGAGCGCACACAAGCTACCCCCCCCCCCAAAAAAAAATGACCTTTTACCCTATAAAAGACGGAACACTGGGGGCAGCATCACCAGAAATTATAAGTGTCCAGATTTTACCAAGATACACCTCCATACAAAGTTTGAAAGAAATCCCTAGAGAAATGTGACCACTAGAGCGCACACAAGAATGTGACGCGGCGGCGGCGGAACGCTGCTGAATCCAAAGTATCATCCGGCATTCTACCGGGGAATACAATTAAGCACATGTAATTAATTCATGCCTCTCTTTTATACTCGACCACCACCCCCCCCCCCCCCCCCCCCCCCCAAAAAAAAAAAAAAACCAAAAAAAAACAACAACAACAACAACAAACAAACAAACAAAAACAAAAACAAACAAAATACTGCAAAAAAATGTCGAAAATTTCGGCCAGTGTGCCGAACCCAGGCCTGACTGTTTAGTCAAAGCCACCTAGAATAGTATTGTAGCGGGAAAACAAGAAATTAGCCCAGTTGGTCATTAGACGAAACGATGATTAGACCAAATGTTAATTAGACCAAATGACAATTATACCAGATGGTTATTATACTAAATGCGTGTTGACTAAATTATTATAGCCCAACTGAGGTTAGACTAACTGACAAATGGACCAAATGAAGACCACATGGGTATTAGACCAACTGGGTTTAGATCATTTGTTGATTAGACGAAATGGCAATTATATCAATTGATAATGGACCTAATGTTTATTAGATCAAATGGTTTTAGACCAAATGGCCATTAGACGAATTGACTATAGACCAATGGGTTATTAGACCAACTGATATTGGATGGAATGATGTTAGACCAGTGGGCTATTAGACCAACTGGCTGTAGACCAAGTGGCAATAAACCTATATAACTATGACAGGCTAAAGTTTGTCTGTAGTATTAGACCAATAAATATTATACCAAGTGAACATTAGACCAAACTGTTATTAGATGAACTGAGAATTGGACCAAACGATGATTAGCAAAAATGGTAATTAGACGAAGTGATGATTAGATGATGTGGGTGTTTGACCGACTGGGTTTAGACAAAATGGCTATTAGACGAAATGATGAGTAGACCATTTGGTTATTAGACCAATTGTTTTTAGCCGAAATAGATTGGACCAAGTGAACATTAGACGAACTGATCATTAGACCAAGTGATATTTAGACTAAATGGGTTTAGACCAAATGGGTATTAAAGCAAATAGGTTTTAGACGAATTGGCTATAGACGAAGTGATTAAACTGATTATTAGACCAAATGGCTATTAGACGAATTGGTGATGGACGAATAGACCGAATCGCGAATGATGTTGGGCCATTTGCGGTCGACGTGTTATGACATTTGTGGTAAAAATGAAATTTTTTACATTTGTGGTTAAACAGATTTTTATATTTTGTGGGCGATTTTTATTACATTTCGTCGGCCTTATGCCAAAAGGGCCTTATCACTGTATAAAGTCTATGGCCTTAAGGCCCTTTTGGCATAAGGCTGACGATTTGTGGTTATTTTTACACTTGTGGTTGACATGTTATGACATTTGTGGTTATTTTGACATTTGCCGGTGCAATGTTTATACATTTGTGGTTGATTCTTATTTGGATCTGGATCAGATATAAAGATGTTTGAGTCATCTGCAAATAAAATGAAGGAAAGTACGTGTGAACAATGTTGAATATCATTTATGTAAATTAAGAAAAGTAAAGGCCCAAGTAAACTGCCTTGTGAAACTCCACAATCAAGACTTCGCATTTGAGAGCTTTCACCGTTCAGAGAAACAAACTGTTCTCTTCAAAAAGGTTAATCTTGAAACAACTCCAAGGCCTCTCCTCTTTCCTCATGATGAGATAATTTTTTAAAAAGCATTTTATGGTTTAATTGTATCGAAGGTCTTGGAGAAGTCTAAGAAAATACCAATAATATGTAAAATGGTTGTCAATTGCAGTGGCGTGTACTGTACTATGTTTTTCACGATAGCCAAACTGAAAATCGGAAAATATATCATTATTGAGCAAAAAATTGACAATTCTAGAATACACAATTTTTTCCAATACTTTTGAAAGAGAGGTCAGTAGAGATACCTACATTCGTTTGATCGCCTTTTTATATAGACAGGGACAACCTTAGCTATCTTCATATTTTCGGTACGGATCCGGTAGAGAGTGAAAGATTAAATATATGAACGAGAGGTTGCGCAATTTGCGGAATAATATTTAATATTAAATCTTATTAAATATTACATAATATAATATTAAATATATTAAATATCAATTTCGTCATATCCCGAACTCTTTTTGCTTGGCAAATTTTTCACAATTTCGAATAACTCTTTTGTATAAGTAGGAAATAGAAATAAGGAATGATGGTTGGGATTCTTCAAAAATCTCGTAAAAGAAATTTCAGTTGCAGGAATACTTTGAGCTAAATCTGCACCAATATTGGAAAAATATCTGTTGAAAACATTACATATCTCTGTTTTCGCCGATTTCTATATTTTCATGTATTACTTTATTAATTGTTTGCTTATTCTTTTTGTACATTATTAATTACTTTCCAAGTCATTTGAAGATTGTTTTTAAAGAGTTCTAGCCTTTTTCAGTACTAAGATTTTTTGGCACTTCGTATTAAATTAGTCAAAACATTTTTATAAAATGTATATTTTGCACGAGTTTTGACACAAGGGTTTGACTTATATTTATAATAGAGATTGTTTTTCCGATTTATTGACCGTAGAAGAGATTTCGAAATCCAGGGAAGTTTTGGATTGTTCTTATATTTACGTTTATTTTCAGTTAAAGGAATTGTTTTGTCAAGATGTTTATGGAGGATATTCATAAAACAGTAAAATGATTCGTCAACATTATTTGAGCTGAAAACATTTGTCCAATTTTCAAGATTTAAAGATAATGCTAGTCTGTTCAAGTTATTTTCTGTAATATGACGACTTAGAGATGGAGTATGTTTGGAGCCACACTGAGAACTTGTCATTTTTTGATAATGGGAAGTGGGCAAATATGGGAAAGTGAAATATCAGATACAATAATCCCAGCTTTTGGTGGCGGGTAAACATTATAAAAAATATTGTCGATAAGAGTAGCGGAAGTGTCCGTCCATCGGGTCAATCGAGATAAAATGTCACGAAAGAAGCTGCTAAAAGATTATCTAGAAATTCATGGGTAGAAGAGTGACCATTAGACGTGTTAAACAAATTAATATTGAAGTCACCCATTATAAAACATTTTTTATTACTTAATCGAGGATCATGAAGAATGTCTTGTAATGAAAGAAGAAAGGAATTTAGATTTGAGTTGGGAGGTCTATAAATTATTATAATATCTTTGTTTCCACTATTTTTAATATGAATAAAAAGAGATTCTAAACACTTGGTCAGAAGAGTGAATTCAGGAATAATATAATAGTCATGTTTATTAGATATAAAACATGCAACCCCACCCCCATGCTTATTTGTCCTATGATTTGATTTGAAGTTATAAGCAGGTAAAGAAAATAACTTTTGATCTTGGCACTAGGTTATCCATGTTTCAGTTAATCCGATGATTAAGAGTGGTACAGTCGAGTTATGAAGTAGAATTTTTAGGGACTCAAAATTCCTGTTCATACTTCTTATATTGCAATGAAGTGAGCTCGTCTTTCAAATTTTCAGATGAGTAAGATTTGAACTGATTTACAGTAAAATATTTAGATGGATTGTAACTAGGAGTCAAATTCGAAATTGAACTCTTGCGTTCTAGCGTTAATTTCAGTGATAATAGAAACATAGAAACACGATCTACTTAAATGTCAAGGAGTCTCATGACAACGATGATTACTTAAATTAAGAGTGAAATTCTGGAATTCATTACCATCAATCGAATTAAAAGTTAATTCAAACAGTGACATAATGACTTATTGCATTAATCATATACGTAATGAGAGACTTGCTCAGAGGGATAAAGAGATGAAGTCAAAGAGGACGAGAATTAAACGACGAACACAGGAACACAAGAAGAACAACAAAAAAGAACACAGGACGAAAACATCACAAAGATGAAACACAAAAAGATGAAGTACAAGATAGGAACGAACACTGAGTGGGTTAAAAGCGCAGTGCTGGGCTCGACATAGTCCAGGTTCTGTACGTTTTTTCTTTTTTTCCCCCTTTCTTTTTATTCGCCCTCTCCCTCTGCTCCATACCACACAGATAGCGACTCCTCACTACTCGCGCGATCCCCACAAATTCACACCCGCCGAAAAAAAATACGAATGGACTGTCTACGTTTTGACGTTGAGGGTGTATAATTTTCTAAACGTATGTAGAATATTACAAGCGAACAGTCCAGGCAGTGGACTAGGCTCGACAAAGTGATTTGGAGAACGAGGAAATTCCATTTCTGTTAAGTCAATATCTAGGCCCCGAATTCGTTTAAAAAGAATATATGTGTTACAATAAAAACAATTAGCGTGTAATTAAAGTCCAGGTCTTCAAAAAAAAAATTAGGTTGCACGTACAATAATTTGAGCAACCGGCATGATTTAGAGAACAAAAAGATTTCCTTTGTTAAACTGCAAAAATAATTGATATCATATCACATTTTTGGGTCCCTTGGGGAGGACCATAAAAACGACTTTGCCTTCTTCTTTTGGCTGAGAGAAGCACCTGCCCCACTCAGGGATGTTGGGGCCCTGTAGTAGAAGACTTTGTAAAGACCAAGAAACAATGTTTCCTATTAATCTGCAAGGGAGACCGGGCGAAAAAAAAAATATTTTGGAATGTTGAGGCCTTGTATCTTAGAGCAAAAGAAAGATTGTCATACATTGTTTTACATCAAAACTATTTTTTTTTGTCTTGCGAGGGAGCCCCACTTATTTCAAACATGCCAGGAAAAGTTAGATTATTGCGAGCTGAAACCTTGCATTTCAGAGTGTTATATTGCAAAATGTAAGAGGGGAGCAAAAACGATGTTGCCCTCTCCCTCCCTTGATAGATTAGGTGATGGAATAGTGAAACATCGCCTTTAAGAGCACTAGAAAACTGATCGCAATACCGAAGATTTTATTATCATGGCGGGGGGGGGGGGGGGGGGGGGGGAGTACTACCCCCCGATAGATGGAAGCAAGCATCTGTCAATGACAGACAGAGTTTCTAAACGTTTAGGAACATTGCGCCTATTGTGCACTTTCAAAAGATAGAGAACACAAATCTTTTACGAAGGAATATAAGTTTGCAAGTTTTGCGTCGAACACACAAGTGAGTCGTGACAACAGAGAGTAAACAGGTGCCTCCAGCTTGCGTAGATTAAGCGTTGTAAGTACGAAGAACTTTATGCTCAGTATTTCCTGTATTCATGGGAATAACAAACAAACATGGTTGATTGTAAAAAGCAGAAGATAAGTTATAGAAGGTCATTTTCCAGCATTAGGATTGAAGGTGCATAGTCCTAAGAAGAGCGAGACAGAAAGAGAGGGGAGAGGGGGGGGGGGGGGGGGGGGGGGGCAGGGGAGAAGAGAGAGAGTGCGAGGAAAAAGAGGGGAAAAACAGGTGTGGAAGACCAGGGGTAACGAGAGAGGGGCAGAAAGGAGTGAAGGACAGAAAGGAGCGAAGGGCAGGAGTAAAAGAGAAAGAGAGAGAGAGGGGAGAGAATGAGGGGAGATATTGGTAAAGATGCGTAGGGTATCGTTTCCTGGATTATATAATTCAAATCCATGAATCTGTTTATATAATTTTATACATATTTGAAGATTTAGATAAAGAATATCGTGATATAAATCAAAGAATAGTAATACATACAGAGGAATACAGAGAAATCATAAAATATTACTCCTACAAAGCATTCAAAGAAGGCATGAATTTTTAAATAAAGTATTTTTCTTTTACTTATATTTTAATTTTGTTGTCTACTTTCATTTTGTATAATGGTAATATATCAAAGTTTGGTTCCTGTGAGCCAGCATATTTTCGATGTGAGTGCTCACTTTTAGTTGTCGATATTGTTCTTGCCGTATTTGTTGTCTATGTACAGTGAGTCTGTGTTGAAGCATGTCCCCTGTTTCGCCTATATATTGCTCCTCACAGCCATGGCAAATTATACAATATATGAGGTTCTGTGTAGTATCTGTGAAAGGGAATGATATTTTGAACGCTTCATGTTTGTTTTTGAACAAACGGCCGATGATTGAGCAAGCGTTTAAAGGAACGCATTTAATCTCCAGCAAACGCCAAAGCCCAAATTTGAAACGATTGTTAACCTGGGCAGCCCCAAGATCACAACTTGATATGAAAAATGGTATTAAAAAAAATCTACCGGTAAAAGATGCCAAGCCTGTCCCTATATAAAAGAAACTAATCATATTGATGACAAATTTTTAAAAAAGTAATGAAGATGGAGATAACAAAGAACAACAATGATAATAATAATGATAATAATAAAATTAAGAATAATAATGAAAATATTACCTTCATGATTCTATAACAGTCCTGTAATGATTTCACTATGTAAACCCTACACAGCAATGCGTTTAGTGATATTAAAATTGCTGCAATCACGACAATGAAGGCATTCTCGACAATCTCGACAATCTCGGCAATCGAGTATTGGTGCGGTCCGCTTTCAGAGTCTGTAAAAGAAAATGACAAAAAATAAACCTAAATATCCTATTCCAAACTCAAATGTTTAGGCGATATGACAATAGAAAGGGAAAGAGGACGGAAGGAGTGACATGTCCCATCGAATTTGATAAAGTCGGTAAGAGAAAAAAGAGTAAGAGGAAAGAAGAGAAATAAGAGAGGGAAATGAACATAATTCAATGAAAAAGATCCCATTCGACAACGCGTTAACGGCGGAGCTCGTATACCGTAGGCCTATGTTAGCCCTAATATCCAAGATCGTACGTCGCGTCTAGCCACTCTTTCTACATAAGAACTGATACTGATACTGGAATTTATTATCTTTCTCAATAATCATATGTACATTCATGCTGAATTACAAGACAATTATATTGTTATATGCAGGTACATAGGATATTGATTAGATAAAAGGAATAAAAAAATAGCATAAATGCTAATCAAGTTTGATCGCTTAGTTAAACTGGTATTATACAAGTCTGTTTACAGCATTAATCATTAAGAGATAAATGATTTAAAATAGTGGGAAGAAACAACATAGAACAAAAATAAAACAAGCAACCAAGCAAAATATGACCGAAAATTAAAATCTTGGTTATACACTTTTACATATTGTCAGAAAAGAAAATAACTTATAGCACACATCATTATCAAGAATCTATCAGCAATTGAGCTATAAGGGCTTTCCGGAAAGAAAATTGAGAAGGTTTTTCTCTTAATTCCGAAGTTAGTGCATTCCAAAAAAATGGCCCTCTGTATGATAGAGAAAATTGGCCTTGAGTAGTTTTCACTTTTGGTAAACATAAATGTTTATTTTCTCTTTGTCTGGTTTCATATCTGTGTTCAATGAAAGAACAGTATTCATTGGTAGATTGTGGCAATTTGTTATTCAAGAACTGATACATGAAAACACAAATACACAATTTATGAAACTTATAGACATTTAACAATTTTAGCTCCTGAAATATTGGTCTGGAAGGAGCCCTGTAAGCGCTGAGTGTTATTGCTCTCATAGCCATCTTTTGACTGAGAAACAAACATTTGAGATTACTTTCATAATTACCTCCCCATACCTCTATTCCGTATGATATATGTGGTTGAATGAGTGTCTTATATAATAACAATATAATTTTCCTTGGTACAAATTGCCGTATTCTATATAAGACACCAATTTTTTTCCTCACACATTTGTTGACATTTTCAATATGGTTTTTCCATGTCATGTGTTGATCAATATATATTCCTATAAATGATACTACTTCAACTCTTGCTATTTCCATATTTGATATTTCCAGTTGACCATTTACTTTTACAGACTGTCTACGACCTCTAATCAAAATATAATTAGTTTTGGAAAGGTTAATTGTCAATTTGTTCTTTTCACACCATCTAGTTACGTTTTCAAATTGTTTACTTACAACATCCATGTTTGTCACATGTGAAATGGGATTGTATTTACTATCCTCTTTTCTCTCCTCTCTGGATAGATTGAGAGTGGAATGAAGAGTCTTTTGTGCCATTGGTGGAGTATGTAGTGCAAGTGGAAGGGCTATTGTTTGTGATAAGGTGCATTTTGTACATTCCTCATTTTATTCAGCCCAGGATAGGCTTTATGTGAGTGTATTGTTTATTCCTTTTGGTCAGGAGGGTTCTTTTGTATATACACAGATTTAGAATTGCATGTGTAAAAAAAAAGCAAATTAAGCTTGTCTACGCTCTTTGGCTGTAGCAAGCAAGTGGTAGAGAGTATTGGGGCAGACACACCCAACCAGGTAGAGAAGGAAGACCTGCCTTTGCAGGGCTTCTCCAGCAGTTTTGTATGTACTTTGAATGGAACACTGGCAGTAAAGTAATTGCCGTTTGTCAGAAGTATTGTAGACTTGACTGGTTATTTTCTGAAGGGGTGTTGACCGCCATTTCGCATGAGCAGAAAATGTTGGTTCATTAAATCAAGCACCACCGGTGAGTTATTTTTTTGTACTTTTTAAAGCACCACTGGTGAGTTAGATTTGTCCCTTTTAAATCATCAAAAGTAATAAGAGACAAATGTATTGGTACTTTGAATAAGTCTACACTGTAACCAGTGTATCAATATTTGAGTTAAAGTGCGTAATTAAGATATGTGTTGGATAATTGTTAATGAGATTTCATGAAATATGTTGTGAAAAGTAACCATTTCGGAAAGTGAAATAATTTCAGAAAGTGAACCACTTCCAGTTCATTGATTTAACTTTCAAAGAGACTTGTGTGACTAAGAAATTATTGCAACGCAAAAACTGTAATACTTATGTTTACCATGTCCTGTGCAAGGAATTAATGCGCGATAAAAAATTGTAAAAGGAACCACATAGTAGAAAATGCTTTTGGAATCATTTAATTATAGATGGCACATGGCCTGGGGTAGGATTCCCGTCCAACCCGTCTTGATGAGGTGCAGAAAGACATGCATCTAGCAACATCGGCGAAGCCGGTTGGATACGACGAAGTCAACGGATCATCAGCTCAGTGAGGCAGGAGATGAACAATACGCGGTGATATTATTTGCGCGATTACATCACACTTTTGATAATGTTGAATGTGTTCTTTTTAATAAAAGGAGAGGTGTGCAGTATAGTTATACTGACTTATCTCTTAAAATGGACACAACCCGTTTGAAATTTTATGATTCAATGAAATTTCTAGGTGTCATTTCAAACAATAACTTATGTTGGAATGATCACATTATTTTAGTCTGTGTCAAGATATCACGTTTTATTGGAATTGTAAATCGATTGAAACATGAATTACCTATTTATATATTATTTACTCTTTATAATACTTATATTTTATCATATTTGTCATATTGTAATTTAATCTGGCCGGGTAACACGTATTCTTGCCATTTACAAATATTACTTATGCTACAAAAGAAGGCAATAGCCAGACATTACAAAGATTCCAATTGCTTCAATTATGCAACGCTACCACTCAATATTTAATTAACATGTTCTCAATTAATTATAATATTCCGAGTCACCAAACGAGATCGTTTAATCAATATCACAGATGAACCTTCTCAAATGATAGATCAAAACATTCAATTCGACAAACCGGCCCCACTTTATGGAATGACTTGGACCTGAGCATATTTAATATACAATATAATAACATTTAAAAGACAATATCAACAGTTTTTACGAATCAATTATTAATTAGAAACGACCAGCTTTTCTTGTTTGTTTTGTTCTGTTCTTATTATAGTGTTTATGTTTTAAGTTTAAAGTTTTATCTATATTTTCATTACTCGGTACGGTTCTTACTATAATTATCCAAATAATCCAGATGTTCTGGGTGTACGATGCGATTCAACAAGCCTTCTTGTAATTGGCTTGTCCAGTACATGCCCAATTTCCGTTCATTTTCTTCAACTCATCATATTGCCATTACGTACGTTGTACCAACACTTTTTTATCATTACTTTGGTTGTTTGCCAGTCTTTGTGAATGTTTTTTTTTACATGTTTTTAACTTGTTTTTATTTGTCTGTTCGTTTGTTTTCGTTTGTATAATTTTAATGAATTGGAAATAAATACCGCATTGGGAAAAAAATTGAAATAAACATAGGTAAAACTTACATAATATAGAATAAGAAAATGAAACTTCCATGTTTGTTGGATAGGATTTTACTCAATATTGGGGGGGGGGGGGGGGGGAGTGACTAAAGTTTTCAAAAGAGACTCGTGCAATTCTAGATCGCACAAAATCCCCCGGCAAAATCCAGACAGCTAAGGGGGAAAAGATACTATTAACGCGCATTGAAAAACTCCCCCAAAATACCCATTTTTCCAATTTTTGGCGTTTTGGACATCCTAAACGTGTTACGCGCGTCACGCGCCTTAAGCCCGGCGCACACTGCACGATCTGACTACGATGCAATTTTGGGAAAAGTTGTTTATAACATTTGATATGAACCTTCGAAAATTTTCGTGATCAAAGTTCCGAATAGTAGTATGAATTAAAAATCGAAATTCCGGGCTACTGCGAGCCCCGTGTAGGAACAAAAGAGAATTCAATTCCAAATCGTAGTGACGTCATACCAATCTTGCGATCGACTAAGATTTTAAGCCGATTTTGCTTTTTTCTTGAGTCTTGAGATCTGACATCGAATGTGATTGTTCGACAAATCAATCATTTTTTATGATGAAAACAACACCTATGTCAGATAAGATTAAGAAATCGAAGAAAGGGCGTGGTAAGTGGCAAGGTGTGAATATTTACAGGCTATCCAAGGAGCTTAAGGACGAAGATTCTGCCCTTATGCTCAAGCAGTCGGATTAATCGCTACCAGCGTCAAGTGCCCAACGTGCAAACGGCGTGTTGAAAATACCTACAAGGTAAGTTACGACTTGTAATTGACAGGCTACAACCAAAAGCGTGTCGGACAATTACCCCTGGAAAATCACCCCCCCCGAAAATCGCCCCCCGGAAAATTACCCCCGGAAAACTACCCCCCAAGGACAATTACCCCCGGTATATTACCCCCGGAAAATTACCCCCCAAGGACAACCACCCCCCGAGGACAATTACCCCCGGCTAATTACCCCCGGAAAATAACCCCTTAAGGACAATCACCCCGAGGACAATTACCCCCCGGGTAATTACCCCCCGGAAAATTACCCCGAGGACAATTACCCCCCGGAAAATTACCCCCCCCCCCCCAAGGACAACCACCCCCTGAGGACAATTACCCCCGGAAAATTACCCCCCAAGGACAACCACCGCCGAGGACAATTACCCCCCTTTCCCCCCCCCCCCAGGAAAATTACTCCCCAGAAAATCCCCCCCCCCCCGGAAAATTATCCCCAAGATAACCGGGGTCATCCCTATAGCTAGAAGGTCCGATAGTTAGCGGGTCCGATAGACCGACACCCAATAGATAGAAGGTTCGATAGACCGAATGTACGAGAGGGTCCAGTAGACAGAAGATTCTATAGACCGAATCGGCAGGAGGGTCCAATAGTCCGAAGGTTCTATAGATCGAATGACACGGGTCCGATAGTCAGAAGGTCCGATAGATAGAAGGTTCGATAGTCCGAATGTACATGAGGGTCCAATAGACAGAAGGTTCTATAGACCGAATCGGCAAAAGGGTCCGATACTCCGAAGGTTCAGTAGGGGTCCGATAGTTAGAAGGTCCGATAGACCGACAATAAATACGTAAAAAGGGTAAAATAGTGGATAAAATGATAAGTGGAGTCAAAAGGGGCCTGAGCTTTCGATCCTAGCAGAATCTTCGTCAGAGGCAAAAAGACAAACATAAAAAGCAAGACAAGCATATATATAGACTACAGACACAAAACAGATTACATGTAACAGGAACTGTAAGGGAGGAGCTGTGGACACAAAACAATGGGAATAAAAGGGGAGTGTGGGGAGTCAAAAACCATGAGTCAAGTGGGTGTGGAGGGGGATTAAAACAAATACAAAGGCGTGGAGATCCAAGGAGAGTAATGAGCCCCAAGCTCAAGGGTGGGTAACTTGTGAAAGCAAAGGATAAGTCTGTAACCTGTGAAAGCAAAGGCAACCTCAAACAGGATGAGGAACAATGCAAAGACAAGAGAAAGGAATAAGTACTGTACAAGTCCAGTGCAGTGGAGTGGTAGGGCAGAAAATAAAGAGGGAGTCGAGTTGTCAGACACCAAGTGCAAAACATATGGCATATAAAGTAAAGTGTGGTGAAAATGATAAGTGGTTAAAATAAGTGGGGGCGTTATGTTTTCAGAATACCCTCCCCCTCCCACTTTTCATGCCTGAAAAGGGGGTTCCAACCACAGAAAAAGCAAAAAAGGAAGAGGTTGAAAAGGAAAGAAGAAAAGACAAAGGAAAAGAAGAGAAAAAGAAAAGAAATCAGAAAGGAAAGAGAAGAAAACAAATTTAAAAAAAAATCGCCCACTGGCATTATTAGGGTTATTTACCAATGCCCATTATATTTCCATTATTGATATTAGTTATTAATATAATCGTCATATTTATGTATATAAACCAATGCCAATTATAGACCTATTAATGAGTCATATTATGGAAATTATTTGGTTTGCATCTTGAATCTCTAGCTAATGTTATGCTATTTTTCTACTCAAAGAATGTTAGCAACATAACTGAAAGGAATCGAGCGGCAAGTTGACCTAAACGGGCTAAAGAGATGAATTTTCAGAAATAATGGCCTGTGACCAATAGTCTCTTCCCAATATGAGGACGGAAAATGCCGATAATATGTTACACAGATTATGAGAACGGAATAACAATACGCTAGAACCTATTCTCAGGATACAAAATTCTTTTTTTTCTCTCTCTCTCTCGTTCAATCAAGAAACTAGGCCTAGATTGTTTTTTGCAGCAAGCACCTCTTACGTCCTGCAGCAACAAGAAGCCCGAATATCATAATATTCGGGCAGTGAGGTATCCGACTATTCTCGAATTCCCCCACCCCCCCCCCCCAAAAAAAAAAAGTGGTATAATTTACCCGACATCTATCGGACCTTCTTACTATCGGACCCCGTTGGACATTCGATCTATAGAACCTTCGGACTCTCGGACCCTCCGCCGATTCGGTCTATCGAACCTTCTATCTATTGGGTGTCGGTCTATCGGACCCGAGTAACCATCGGACCTTCTAGCTATAGGGCTATAACCAGATTAACCACCCCGAGGACAATTACCCCCCGGAAATTTACCCCAAGGACAACCACCCTGAGGGCAATAACCCCACCCCCGATAATTCCCCCATAAAATTACTGGCCCCTGACCGTATAGAAGTTTGACTTTTCATGAATTCTCGGAGCAAAGGACTGCTATTTTAACTGTTTTAAAAGGTTGATTTGTTGTGTTTACGCTTGACTAATGTCAATGTGGTGAAAATCTCTATTGTCACCTTACTTTTAATTAAAAAAGTAATGAAATTTAAAATGTTTCGAAGATAAATCTACGTATAACAAGGACATTAAACTATTTACATTTATTTATCTATCACACTCCATGTTAATTTAGTTGCCAATCACCAACAATTTTCCGCCTTAAAAGTGGATAACTTTATCAGCATATTAAATAGTGTTCAGTTTTCAGTTTTATTTTCACTTATAACAGAACAATCAATATTTCAAAAATTATGACAAATAATCACAGAACTCGGTGACATTACTTTAATGCATTTTGCAAATCATTTCAACTAAGGAGGAATGTATCGAATTATTTGCTGTTAACCGTAAAAATGGAAGGATCTACTGAGAAGCAGAGCTTGTGTAATAAATATATAATATATAAGAAGGAAAATAAAGGAAAAATAAAATATTAATATGAAAGTGCGTAATGACATAATCATAACAAATAACATAACCGTAAATTCATCGAGGATTAAAGCAAGGATGTCTGTTATCGATGTGGCTACCTCCCCCATTCTAAAAAGTTAATTTAAACTTCTCATTAACCCTTGGGTGAATTTAACAAAGGCAGGAATCATCACAAAGTGTTCTAAAGATAATTTAAACCTCTGATTAAATTTCTATATAGGAAATTTAATAATAGGTTGCGCGCAGATCTATGAGCGAGTATACGCGCTATATCCTGTCGCCAAAAGAAAAGGGGACCCAACAAAGAAAATAGGGTGTAAGTTTTCATCATTTATGCATCCTCTGTAATTTTGCTAATCAACTGATCATGTATTTGCCTTTGTATGATCTATTTCATGATCTATCTCATGATCCATTTCATATTGAAGTAAGATATTATGCTTTCTGGTTCAGTAATTATTTCAGAATGAAATTTACCAAGACTTATTAGTATGCACGGTGCTTAAAAATAAAGTAAATAATCTGCTTTCTGGTACATTAATTTCATTTGATTTTGTAGCTCTTGAGCAAGATTTTCAATCGGCATGCAGGAAGATGATTTTAGTTAGATGAAACTTATTTTAAAAACGTTGATTTTGTGAAAAACAATTATCAAAAACGGTTAGAGCATGTAATTTCATGAAGAAATATCATTAAAAAAATATTAGTGACTTTCTTTCTGGGGGTAGTTGCGGGGGGTGGGGGGAATTTTCCGGGGGGTAATTGTCCTTGGGGGTAGTTTTCGGGGGGGTAATTTTCCAGGGGGTAATTGTCCTCGGGGGTAGTTGTCCCGGGGGGGGGGGGGGGTATTTTCGGGGGGTAACCCCATCCTAACCCTAACCTTAACCATAATCCTATTTTGTCATATCTTACTTCGTCTTACATCCAAATTTACATGTAATACACATAGCCTACATGTATGTATAGTACATACATGTATATACTATGTATGGTCCTGTATTGAAATTTCTAAGTGTTTTCTCACATATTTACTACTTGTTATGGACTTCTGACATCAATATCTACCATACCCATCAATTTTAGTGGAGGGTACATAATGGAAGTCTAGCCGTATATTTTCTACGGACATTATTCTACAATTCAACGGATCCATTTTTTGGGGGAGCAGTGCTGATGTTTTGTCAATTTACCGAACTTTGTAACCACCATCTTTCAGCAACATCGATGATTGTCACCGAATTTCATCGGGCACTGCGATACCTACCTTTTACATCGTTGTTTCATCCGATATCCAGCGAACTCTCGGATATCGCCGACTTATCTGTGACATCGGCTGCGACATCACCACGTCGATTGTTCAACGCGTCGAGTTCCTGATCCACTTCTCGTCCATCACCCGCATGGACTTAACATTTACCAGAGTTTGTCTTTAAACATCTTTCCTATTGTTTACGTAATTTATTATGCCAGCTCGTAAGTTGTGTTCAGCTTAATTATGGTAGACACATTTTAAATTTTGTTACACAAAAAGGAATTCCAAATTGTTAAGATTGTATTGCCATCAATGATTTATAAATTTCATTGGCACTATATTTAAAGGCATACCATTTAATCAATCGTTACTAAAAAACTCATTTTTTATAGTTAGTAAATCATATTTTAGAAGTCCAGCAACAATTTGAAATTCTTCGTCGGCCTTGATTGATTCATTCTATGTATCTTATGTATCTATATCTCTTGCGGGATATTGAGAATAATATAACCCATTGAACCCCTTTAAAAAAGTAGTTGGTCTTTTAATTCTGTGTTTTTAATTCGTGATGAGTTTGATTTCTTGAATTGATGAAAGAGATGAAAGAAGGAAAAAAAAAAGAAATTATAAGGAGAGAAAAAAGACAAGAGGATGGAAGGATAAAACGAATAACAAAAGAGAAAGACAGCAAGAGAATTAAAGAAAGAAAAAAAAAAACAATATATGGAAAGACAGAATGAGAATATCCTAGAGAGATCGAAATAGAGAAAGAGAAGAACAAAGATCAAAACAAACCCCCAAAACATGAGGAAAGA
The DNA here is from genome assembly GCA_025617745.1 of Heliocidaris erythrogramma. Lineage (NCBI taxonomy): Eukaryota > Metazoa > Echinodermata > Echinoidea > Camarodonta > Echinometridae > Heliocidaris > Heliocidaris erythrogramma. Next base: position 3,262,550 of record CM046854.1, read on the forward strand.
CAGCAAAAAATGAGGAAGAGAGATCAAAACAAAGAATAATATAAGAAAAGACAAAAAGAAGATGAAAGAAAGCCCAAAACAAAGAAGAACATAAGCAAAGAAAGAAAGAATAGAGAAAGAAGGAAATAAAGAGACGTATATGGAGGGATAGATGTAAAGATGAAGGGGACAAAATAAAGGAAAGATAAAGATAAAATGATACTAAAACAAAGAACAGCATAAGGAAGTTTAAGGAAAACAAATACAGAAAGATAAAGCAATATGAAGTGTGGGACAGAATAAAAGATAAAAGGATGAAAATGTGAGCGAAGGAAGAGATGTCCTGGAGTATTGTCCTGGGGGTAGTTGTCCAGGTGGTAGTTGTCCGGATACTATACCCTGCCCTTTTTTCTCAAGAGTTCATAAACGACGGTTCTAGTACTACAGTGCGTCCCAGAAAAAAAAAAAACGAAACCCTAACACAAAGGGTTATTGTGACCGCACTATGTGCTGTATGACAATAATTATTTTCCACAAACTAAAGGTATTATGCTTTTAAATGATACCTTGATGGCATCCATCCGTACATGCTTTACCGAGCAGCAGCATTTTGAAAATGACATGTAAAAAACTCAGGTGTGCCAGATTTGGGTAAAACCGTGAAAACGTTAGGATCACGTGCGAACATGTTCCCAAATGTAACATGACTTTTAAACCCTGCGAGAAGGCTATTTTCATTATGTTATGTTATGTTATGTTATTGTTATGTTTCTTTCCATAACAAGGGTAAGGATAATGCCCTCATCATAAAATGAAGGATGGTCAATGTTTTATCGATGTTGGGAGTAAAGAAAGGGCATGTTTTGTATTGAAATCGTACCTGCAATCAGAATGAATTTTTTTTTTGTTTTTTGTTTATTTTGAAGAATTGCCATTTCTTTTAAGAACAAAGCGGACAGAAAGGTGATATTTTTCATAAAAGCAAAGTTAGTGGCATTTTTCATTATCATCAAAAGGAAATAAAAGGTTGAAAGGGCACACAAGGCAGAAAAAATATCAAGATTATTGCAATTGGCACCTCAGGAGGGGCACCTTTCTATCACAGGAGGGCCACTGTTTCATCTTTTGAGGGATATTTATTGATTTAGGAATTTTGGGGGCGTACACCCCTGCCCCCACTGGAAATTGGTATTGACCCGCGTTTTATGAATTGAATGCATGTCATCACACGAGGGAATTTCACGTATCATATCTCTTAAAGCTGATATTTCCCTTGTGTCATGTTCGCATGTGATCCTAACGTTTTCACTTTTTTTTACCCAAATCTGGCAACTGAGTTTTTACATGTCATTTTCAAAATGCTGCTGCTCGGTAAAGCATGTATAGATGGAGGCCATCAAGTTATCATTTAAAACCATAATACTTCTAGTTTGTGGAAAATGGATAATTATTGTCATACAGCACATAGTGTGGTCACAATAACCCTTTGTTTTGGGTTTCACTTTTTTCTGGGACGCGCTGTAGAATTATATATCAGATGCTATGGGTGTCGATCCTGGGAGGGGGAGGATTTGTGATATATTCCCCAAAATAGTTCAGGAGGGGGATGGCCTGTATCATTACCCAATAATTCACCTTCAATAAATGACATGATCAAATAATATGATCAGGAGGAGGAGGAGGAGAGGAGGAGCATGACCATGATGAGTATTATTCATAGGATCACAATCGATCAACATGGTCATAATTTTTGTCATGATTTTTTTGTAATATTATGATTAGGAAGAACGAAATCAAGATTTCAAAGAAAATAATGAAATTATGCAAGTAAGTAATGTTAATGAATTGAAATCATGGTTTAGCCCATTGTAGATGTATGAATTAGACATTGTTTTTTAATCATTAAGGCATTGGTAACGTGCCGTCAAAGTGTGGGAGCATCAATAAATATAGTTCACTTTATAACAAAAATTACGTTATATTTGACAAAAGCCGGAAATGCATTTTAAGGCTTTCTTAAATACAGTACCGTGGGGTTGTCCTTCATTTCCCTTTATTTCATTTAAATAGCGATCCTCTTCTTCAATTATGAATAGCGACATTTATGCCTTATTATGAATGGCGGCCCTTGTGAATAATGACCCTTATGAATAGTGACCCTTATGTCTTATTATGAATAGCGGTCCTTATGACTAGCGATCGGACCCCTGATTTCCCTCAAGGATACACACACACACACACACACACACACACACGCATATATATATATATATATATATACCCATATTTTACTAAAGGGTACATTAGGTCGACACCTAACAATGCGGTTTATTCCGTCATAATAGCGACCCCTATATTAGGTAGACAGTTGGTGTCATTAGGTCGACAGTTGTCTATAGAAATGAGACAAAAACTGTCCTCCTAATGTACCCATTAGGGGGTATATATATATATATACATAAATTGATCATTTTCATTGTATGATTCTATCTCTTAAAATAATACACTATGGATTTGGGGCTCCTTTTTTTGGTTCAAATAGGCTCCTCCCCTGGCCCTTTCGGTCCCCGCCTTTTGGTACCCACGGGTGGGGAATGGTTCTTAGAGTGGTGGGAGGCACTTCTTAAGGGCTGACGTCCCGTCCATATTTCATAAATTCATTTTTGAAACATTGAATTTCCGCAGGGAGTAGGCGTAATCATTCTGCCAACCCATGAAACGGGTTATAGCTTCATGCCCAGCCAACCCATACCCTTTACCTGTGAAGGGGAGGTATGCCAAATTAGAACAGCGTGTATACTCCAAGCATAGACTCAAAGTCCATAGTCGCATGTATGGCTTCAATGTACACGGCGCTAATACACGTGCGTGTAATTTGTTCGCACAGCGCACTGTGTTCTGTAGCCTACTGCGTATACACATATTTTGTGGCTTAATTCACATACACAGTTTTGTGTGTATATGAGTTCACTGTAGTCGCTGGCCGGGGGGCGTCTTTTTTTTTTGTAACCAAGCCTAGGCAGATTTCGCATTTTTTTTTTTCATGAATATTCATGACGTAGGGTCGGGAAACGGTTCCGATTGGTCTTCATGAAAGCACGGTCGCCGGTGGGGGAAAAAAAGTCCCTGGCCTGCACGCACGTACGCATATTATGATCGTACATGTGTTCAACGTGTTTGCACTGAATCTATTATCGATCTAAGTTAGATCTTAATATAAGAGTTAGAATTGCCTCCACGTATCCCTCAAAATGCTGGCCTAATAATAGACGTGTGGTAAACCCAACTTCAAAATGGAATCGGAATGTGATGGTGTGATATCATCAAATTTGCAGGTATGTCTAGCCAAGACTCTAACTAGACCAATTTTGTTACAATTTTCAATTTCAGTTAAGTTTAGATTAAGTGAATGTTATTTTAAGGTCAATGAGCTAGATAAGTTAGACCTAGATCTAGGCCTAATCAGTATTAGTAAATGATTGATGATGGGGGTAGATCTAGGCCTACATCTAGATGATTTTAGATCTACCTACAATAACTAGTTACGCACTTTGTTTTCATCAGCTAAAAGGTCACCAAAATAATTTGTTTTCTTGGTAACGTTAGTACTACTGTTGGAACGTTAGTAGTAGTTCAAAACAACTTCAAAATATATTTTAAATCAAGTAATTAATGCTGTGATAATCATATTGTCCTCTTGGCTTTCAGATTTGTAGTTGTTTGATGAAAATCATAACGATTTTGGCCAGAACTGGAGTCAAACTCGCAAATGTTTCATCGCTGAATCTGGTACAAGATCGTCGCCGCCGCCGCCGCTGGGCTACATTTGCTTGCACACAAAATGAATACAGCACGCACAGACCGGCCCCTATTCTCCGGGTTTGCCTAATAATAATTAATATCGTCTAGGCCTAAGTTAGATCAAAATAGGTCTAACTTAGGCCTAACCGTCGTTAACAAAGTTAGGCCCTAACGTTAACCATAATGATAATTGTATTTGTAACTTGTAACTTTCACAAAACTTGAGACAAGGTCAAACTCAAAGGCAAGCATGATGATGTTTTATTTTTTTAATTTCAAGAGAGAGAGAGAGAGAGATGGGGTTCATATTTAGTCTCTGATTCGTAGACCCGAATCAAAGCACTTTTAATGAGAGGTAATAATACATCTCCACAAGTAATATATCATATGGATGGCCTTTGTTGTTTCACTCAGTGACTTTCAGTAATCACATTCATTAGTCTCACATGTTGACTTTGATTGCCCTCAGATAAACTTGGCAAGGAACTAACTTGTGGCTGATCTACTTGAAGATCTAATAGAGCCTAATGTTAGAGTCTACATAACTCACTACAACTGTTGGAGGTGCCGGATGAAGCGGAAAGTCCTCCTATAAAAGACTTTGATGAGACGTGAGAAATAAACAGGTAGTCTAGACCTAACTAGTTGGACTAATAATACCAAGGATTACCACAGGGTATTACAGCTAAAAATTATAGGTCTGGTAATGGTAGTGGATCCAGAATCGGTTTACTTGGGGGGGGGGGAGTTTTTAGTTTACATTGTCCAACCAAAACAGCAACAACAACAAAAGAATTCTGAGAGAATGGACATTTCATTTGTCCTTTTCCTTTATCCACCACTGAGATCTGTTTTCTTCAGTGTAATATTAAATTAGCTGTTTTAGTGTCTTTAAAAATCAATTATGAGATCTTTAGGGAATGTTCAGTGTGATGTCAGTATAAATAGAATTTTTAGTCCCCCTTAATTATTATATTAAACATTTCATTAATTAATGCAAACAAAACAAAATAAGATGGGTGAATACATTACACTTTTATTAAAATCCACAAATATTTTAGGATGGATTGTACATGCAGTTAGTATTTATCCTCTTTGAAAAGATCACGAGGGTGAGGATGACCGTATCTTAATACATAATAATGCTTCTCTACACGACTCTCCTTCATCTATTTTACAGATGATGATGAAGATGAAGGCTTACCGCTGAGAATGAAGACAAATTCTGAGAGGAACAAATAAATACTTAGCTGCTCCAGTTTTGCATGGTAGGTCTATGCTGTAAGAGTAAGATTGCTATCAGGGTGTCGATCCGTTTTTTGGATTGGGGGGGGGGGGGGCAAAACTGCCTAATAGTACTCTATATGATTTTTTTCAACGCCTCTTAATTACCAGCTTATCCACGGTTACGGGGGGGGGCAAAATGATATATTTGCCCTCTTAATATTATCGGGGGGGGGGGGGGGGGGGCAACTGCCATTGCATAATCGACGCCGCTGGTTATTATTAGTACCTCAATACAATCTAGGTACACATATTTGTTTTCACATAAACATACCAACTGAATTTTCTTGAGACTTTACTAAATTGGTTGCTTTTGAATAGCCTTGAAAATTTTATTGTGTCCAACTTTTTTCCTCTTAAATACTTTTGAGAATTCACACTTATTATTTCATATAAAGAGTTGATGCTAACTGTGTTAATAGGAAGCTCGAGGTTTCAGGGTTTATTTTAATTCTAATTGTGCTTGTTTAATATCAAATACACAATGGATGCTATTTTCTAAAATCTTTCCTCTTTTCTTCGACAGATATGGATTTCTACTTCAGCTCTTCTGTGAAATAGCCCCCTGCTTTGATCAACATGTATCTTTTCTGGTCCGCTCGCTATTCAAAAGGACAGCTATTCATAGAAACCACTATATTCATTTAACACACGTTATGAATAGCAGTTGTTATGATAGTTTATGAATAATGCTAATTTGTCTATTTAGAAGGAACCGCTATTCATTTAGTCACGCATTATGAATGAGCGGTCCTTATGAATAGCGAGTAACCCCATTTCTTCATATTAAAATCATATCTGGATTCAAGTATAATACATGTTGAGGTTCTAGTGTATGCGTCACCAGACTGTGGATTATATGGTTCACGGTTCAAATCCTGCCGCAGCGCTAATGGCAAAACAGTCATCTACATTTGTCACTCTCTACCCAGGTGAAGTAAATGGGTACCGGTTGGGAGAAATTGCTTAAATGCCTTAGCGCCTTTCATGGCGGCTCGGCTAAAGCTGCGGTAATTAAAGGGCAGGGAGTATATTTGTATAGTAGTTGCACTATATAAAGGACATACATGTATATTATTATAATTAGAATTACTGAACAGGAGTTTTAAAGTTCTTCAATTATATCTTGACCATTTAACCCACACCCCCTCCCCATTTCAAATGTTGTAGTCACATGCAGCCATTTTGTTATAGTACTCGTTATTGTGAGGAGGTCTTCCTGTTTTCTGTGTGGCCTATATAGTGAATTATCAGGGCCCCTAAATGATATAAGATAAGCACTGCCAGAGCCACTCCTTTATTAAATCTGCCCGCAGTGTATCACAAACTAATAATAATCTTATCTGATTCTATGAATTATAAATATAAGTAAATTATTATTTTATTCATTATCTAACTGAAATCCATACTATTCAACACTTCATTTGACTTGAAACTATTTAATTAGATCTCTATGTGTGTTTCCTCCTGCCCCTTTTTTATAGTTAATTTATAATAATAAATATGTAATAGTAACATGCAATATATATACATGACTGTACCAACTAAAAGGAGATGGATCATTTAAAGAGTTCTTACAACTGTCAAAATTATCTTTGTTTTTTAGGAGTAAAATTGTTGTCATTGGTTGTGTTGAACAGAAATTAGATGGTCATTTATTTCTATGTCATTTCTTCATTGTAGGGGTGTAGTGGGTAAATAATCTTTAAATTGTAATTCAAATAATTTACTTCTTGGAAAGGGATTGAAATTAATAACGTATGATTCATTTAGATTGAAATTCTTTTTTTTTTAATGCATGTACATAATTTGTACTAAGAGAATATTATTTGACCTTGACAAGTCGGCTGTGATGGAACTATATTGTATTGTAGTATATGAAAAAAAAGTGTATGACAGGAGATGAATTATATAAATTATGTTGGATTTTTAAAGGAGAAGTAAACGTGTAATTAAGAAGTTTCTGCATGCCAAGAAAATATTCATTAAAAAGTAAAAAAATATAAACGTATTTCTGAATCGACGTGTATAAACTATTGTACCTTAAATCTTGATTGGAGAAAGATATACATGTAATTGAAAATTATTCTGTGAACATGATAAAGGTCCTTTCACATGAGAAAAGGCGAAACTGAGAAGATTATGGTGAAAAGCAAAGAGAGAAGGGCGGATCCAGGGGGCACTTCCGGCCCCTGCCCCCCCCCCCCTTGGAAGAAAAGTTTGCATTTTGTGCCCCCCTTTTAGAATGAAGACCTTTTTTTTTTTTTTTTTGTTCTTGTCAGCAAATTATGGAGGGGAAACTGGACCCCCATAACCCCCCCCCCCCCCCCCCCCCCACTGAGCAAATTTGAAGGTCTGGTCTGGCGAAATTTTTTTGTTGATGACAATCATGAATAACCAAAAATAATGAATAGAATTATTTAAAACTTTTTAATAAAAGATAATATGAATTGAATTCATGTCGAAATTTCCAATTTCCAATTAAATTCCCTGCAGCAAGAATTACTGGTTCTGCCTTTAACGTTTTGTGTTGCTGTTTGTTTTTGTTTTTTTGTTTTATGGATGTGTTTAGCCGTTATCATAAATTATGAAACATTCATACCCTGACAGCACAGCTATATATACTCCTCGGGCACGTCTGTGCAGCGAGATGGTATGACGCTCGGTACCTTTCCCTCGCCTTGCCCAGCCGCCTACGCTGACGCTAGCTAGACTGTATACGTTAACAAGCTCAGCAGACGACGCATTCAATGATATCGCATTTTGATGGATCAGCGAATGGATTTTATTTAATTTCAGCAGTACGCCCGCAGCGTGAGAGAGGTTACCCCTATCCCGAAATGCATTGCGAGTGGTCACAAAATCAGCTTGCCGAAAACGTCATGAATTTAGCACACTGGTACAATCACTGATCACAAAGGTGCCTATTTACGATAAGATTATAGATTATAGAAATAAAATTTACATGGTATCATGAATAGAATAATGTTTCAAATAATGTATTCTTGCATTATATATTTTTGAAAAATCTGCATCTATTCATAGTATCTCCTTTTGTCATCATGTCGCTATCAATCCGTCATTGTATTACTTCGATTTATGGTTTTGTTGGCATGCCTACCAAAATTGCGCGCACTTCAACTGCATGCGCGTATTAAGAAGTGAACCTTCCTCATAGCAATACTGCAAAGTGTTGCCGCCTCTACGTTCGTTGGTCTTGACCATGGTCTTGACAACGGATAATCTGCGGCTGAATATTGCTGGATCCTGACTCTGTCATAAATCTATGGATGTTTTGAATGTAACGATGAAAAAGATGAGCTGCCAGCGCTTCCATACATATGTGTCTTGATGGCGGCTCATATACTTTTAATATGTCTTTTAACAACTTGAAATCTTGTGACAAAAAGGCTTTTGTATGACTATTTCATCAGTATTTTAAACAACTTATTTCTAAAAA
>CM046854.1:3271573-3417893 GCA_025617745.1 Heliocidaris erythrogramma
ATTCCTCTACCTATATATCTGTATAAAAGATATATTTTTATATAAGCATGTTTCTTATTTGTAATTAGTGTATAGTCCTATATGTATATTTTTCCTCTACTATTCAATTATTTTCAAGCTGGGAACTGTTCAGTTAGGACATATAGGTTCATTGTTGAGAGGGCGCGATTAATGACTGTCATGTAGTTTAAAATTCATACCGGTAATTAATATAATTTTGATAGCTCGATAGTACCTACCTAGTACCTACCTCTTTCGCAAAGTTATCAAGCTACAGAGGCGCACTTTCACTTTTTAGAAACTTCATTTAATAACTCATTTTTTTCAGTTAGCTGGATATTATTACTTTATTAGTATATGCATTATCAAACTTTACTTTCAAGTAATGACATCATACATTGCAATTTATTGCAAATTTCTTATTGCTATAAATAATTTCCAGTAGGACGCCCCCCCCCCCCCCTTAAGTCACTCTTACGTACCATATGCCTGAGCTTTAAGTTAATACCGTTTTCAATTGTTGATATACAACCGTAGAGATCGCATGATCAATTTTCTGAAGTAGGAAAATCATTGTAATACGTGAAATATGTTATTTTCCATCGGATTTTGGCAGCCAATCAGAAATCGGTATTTAATGACGTCATAGGTATTCAAAAATATTTTCATTGGAATTTACGGTCTGAATACCCATAGACCTATCATTTAAGTTTAAATTTTAAGTAAAACTCAGTGAATATGAATTTTGGCGCACTTTGGAGCCATTCTGGCCCACTGTGCGACGGCGTCTGTGCTAGTCATGATGTAATACACTGAGACGCCTAGCTAGATTAGAATTGATAGAATTCCACTCGTTTGCCGGTAATTGGGGCAGGGTAAATCGGAGTACTGTGGCCAAGATGAATGCGGAAGCTAATATTGGTATCATGTTAACGAAACGTTACTATGTATGGGACTAGGCAAATCCCATAAGAGTATAGTTACTGATCAGTATAATTTCACAGCGATCAAAAATTCAGGTTTAACGAAGGATTAAAAGTCATAAAATAGCATATATGATTGACTCACCAGAGCAGTGATACTTAATTTATTTATTCCAAGAGTTATAAAAGAGCCAACCTAAGAAAAGTGATACGCGCGCGCATAAATGGACTCGTCAAAATTAGTTGAAGGAGCTGCTACACAGCAAATTCAACAACACCTCTGTCATAATTCATTATTCACATGTATGCAGTCAGCATACAGACAGTTTCACAGCACAGAAACAGCCTTGATCAGAATAAAAAATGATCTTCTATTGGCCATGGAAAATCAAAAAGTAACATTGTTGGTACTTTTGGATCTACGTGCCGCGTTCGACACTATTGATCATGGAACATTGTTGAATATACTGCATTCTTCCTTTGATTTAATTGACTCTGTTCTTTCATGGAATGAATCTCATCTTACAAACAGACAACAAACAGTAGTACTTAATGATGTCCAATCGCAGAATTTTCCTGTTCCAAATGGGTTCCACAGGGGTCACGTCTCGGCCCCCTTCTCTTTACACCGTGTAATAGTAACCGGATCAATCTTGTTTGAAGGCGTATCTTGTCATTCTTATGCTGATGACACGCAGTTATACATTTCTTTTAGCCCTGATAATCAGTGTAGTAAAATCACGCGAAACCGTTATAACGGTATAGCGTTATTTTCGCTGCGAGTTACGTAACCCTCGCACAGCAAGCTCGAACTCCGGTTCTACGCTCCAGTGAATTTCACAGTCTCTTATTAGTCGTTCGCCCGAATTTGCGAACTACACTACTCATGCTACTCGCCACAAGCACACGCTCACACATACACACACGGTTGGCCGAGCCGAGCAGCAGTATACACATACTACACAGTGTAGTACATACAGCGCTCGAATACATACACCCTGTACGCCCCATGCATATCACACAGACAAACTCGGTTTTGGTTTTGAAACGAATTAAGCGAAGACGGCTGTTACACACATCTAATTTTGTTCTAGTCAGATTCTGGAAAAAGCTGTTTAATATTTGTGACTGATTTTTACAAAAACGCCACGGGGAAATCTAATTCGGCGCCGATAGCTCGATCAAGTATACATTGCATGTTAAAAGTATCGTATTTTGCGATCGTCCCATCGCCTTCCAAGCCGTCCCTGGGAGGGTAAAGATGAAGAACGTGTCGCGTAATCGTTCCATTTCTTTCCATTCGCATACGGTTTGCGTGCATAGTTGGGGACTCAGTGGAGAGCGGACGGTGATTTCACTGTGATCGATTTACTATTTTGACGTCAAATTATTACGCGTTTGCGTTATAACGGTTTAGCGTGATTTTACTGCACTCATAAGGATCAACAAGAGCGTAATATTTCAATTTTGGAACATGTATAAGATACATTCGTTCTTGGATGTTCCAACATAAGCTAATGCTTAATGACAAAAAAATTAGTTTCTCATTGTTGGAGCATCTAGGCAAGTAGCAAAAGTCAATATTAACCATATAGCAGTTGGAGATGCAGAAGTGGAACCGAAAAGCACTGTCAGAAATCTTGGTGTATGGCTAGAGTCTCTTTTAAACATGGTGACACAGATATCCAGCACATGCAAATCTGCTTTTTATATGTTATATAATTTGCGTCAAATCCGTAAATACTTACATCAGAAAAACACTAAAAGTCACAGACCATGAAGTTGCAGCGAGTTCAGAATGCCTGTGCAAGACTTGTGACCAATTCCTCAAAAAATTTCCACATCACTCCTGTTTTGATGAAGTTACATTGGTTGCCAATAAAGTACAGAATCACATTCAAGTTACTTTTGCTAGTTTACAAAGCTTTGAATGGTCAAGCCCCAAATTACTTGTCTGAATTAATATCTTTTAAATTGCATCCATATACACATAACTTACGAAGTTCACAAGACAACTGCTTCTAAAGTTGCCTCATGTCAAGACGAAAGCAACTCTTGGAGATTGTGCATTTATCTGTGCTGCTCCACATATTCAGATCAAATGGTTGTAAATTTTTTGATGTACAGAACAATACACATCATCAAAGATCAACATGTACTTGCTTTCCATATGCCCTTTAAGTAGATTAGTTCTGTTTATATAGTGTAAGCATATAGCAGTTTCCAGCAAAGCGAAGTAGAGTATATTCAAATAGTAGCTGCGCTATATAAATGAATCTTATTATGAGAGAGGAAGAAGGAGAAAAAAGGGGGAAAGGGCACAGAGAGAGATAGAGCGCGTACGCGCGAAAGAAGAGGGAAAATCAGGACGGGGGGGGGGGGGGGGGGAGACAATGAAGGAGGTAAAAAAAAACATCAGCATACGAAGTGTCGTGTAGTTCAAGTGTCCTCCCATTAAATTTTGTTTTAAAACATAATGACGAAAAGCCATTTGAAAAGCGTACATTGAATAGGTACCAGTTGTTCCCATTGCGAACAATTATGGATATGTCCAAAATGTATGATGAAAGAATTACCTTTTTTAAAGATATTCCTGATACTTTAATCCTGCCGAATAATTGTGAAGATTGTGTACGAAATACGCGAAATCAAAATAGTTGTAAATATCGGGAGTTGTCTGTTAAGGGTTTTGAGGTTGCTCAGCTGAATGTTGTTAGTTTATTGAAAAACATTGATGAAATACGATCAATTATTACTGAAAATCAATTTCACATATTTGCTCTTAATGAAACTAGATTAGATGATAGCATCTTGGATGGTGAAATTGTTATACCAAATTATGTAATGATCCGTAAAGACCGAAATAGAATCGGAGGTGGTGTTGCAATTTATATTCATGAAACTTTAAAATTTACGATATTAGAACATGATTCTCTTTCCTCGATAGAAGCTTTAGCGATTATTACACATTTAAAAAATACACAACCCATCATATTTATTAATTGGTACAGACCTCCAAATTCTAATACTGAGGTACTTGTTCATTATGAGCAAATGCTATCATTTGTTTGTGGATTTAACTACTCGATGATAATAATGGGTGATGCGAATTATGATCTTAAACATCCACAAAACTCGCAAACTGCAAAGTATAATCAAATTAACAGTATTTATTCCTTGGAACAGATTAATACTTTGGAATGTACACGTGTTATGAACGGCTCCTCAACATTAATTGATCATATGCTCACCAATGCAATTAATAAAGTGAAGTCTTTTGGTATAATCGATAATGGGGTCAGTCATTGATATCAATCATTTTAAATCTGATGTTAAACATCAAAACTGGAATGAGATAGAAAAATTTGAAGATATAAATAATGCGGTAAAGAGGTGGGAAGAAATTTTGCTAATGGTTGTGGATAAACATATGCCATTTAAAACTAAACGTGTAAAAAATAAACATTCCCCTTGGTTAAATGAACATCTTTTTAACTTGATGAAACAGAGAGACAGAATTAAACAAAAGGCTAAATTTAAACAAGATGAAAGGTTATGGGCAGAGTATAGACGTTTAAGAAATAATGTCACCTATGAAATTAAAAAAGAAAAAAGAAAATATTATTCTGAAAAACTATGCCAAAACCAAAGTAGAAATGAGTCCTTGAAGTTTTAAAATCTATTGTTTCAAATCATATTGTTGCATCTGCAATCCCTTTATCTGACGGTGACGCTCTTAGTACTGCCAATAAGTTCAATTTACATTTTGCAAATGTTTCTAATAATATATCTATTGATGAGACACAGGATTTAACTGATTCTCCTCAACAACGTGCTATAATGGGCGACTCGTTTATTATAAAAAAAAGTTCAAGAAAGTGATATTTTCAAAGAAATTAATATACTAAAGAACAAAAAGTCTGTTGGCATTGATGGTATATCTACATATATTTTAAAGACTTGTGCCAGTAATTAACCCCCTTTATAACTTATTTAATAAATAAATCCATTGAAGATGGAAGAGTACCGGATAAATGGAAAGTTGCTAAGATAATACCATTGCACAAACAAGAGCCCCAGGGGGCACGACGCTCACCTGAGGTGGATCAATTCACATCTGGTGCATGTTCTCTCTAGCACATGAACAACTTTCATTCTTCATCTATAGAGGTATCTCTATACACAATACCAAGTCTGAGCTTCCTACCAAGTTCGGTTAAATTCCAATCATGGGTTTTGGAGAAGAAGCTGAAAATGTAAAAAGTTTATGGATGGCGGGACACCTTGCCCCACCCCCCCCCCCCCCCCAGTATGTTACCCCCACAGACCCCCTATAGGGCCACCCAGAAAAAATCTCCATACACAATACCAAGTCTGAGCTATTCCTGGTTCTGGAGAAGATGTTTGAAATTTACATAGCTTTTACACTTGGGGGCCCTCCCCCTGGGCCCCCCTAGGGGCCACATGTACCATTTTAGCAACTTTGGATCCCCTACCCCTAAGGATGATTCCTACCAAGTTTGGTTGAATTCCGATCATGTGTTTTGGAGAAGATCAGAATGTACATTTTGCCTGCTAGCCCCCCCCCCCTCCAGTATGTTACCCCCACAGGGCCCCTATAGGGCCACTCAGAGAAATTTCATGAACAACATTCATTCTTCATCTATAGAGGTATCTCCATACACAATACCAAGTCTGAGCTATGCCTGGTTCTGGAGAAGAAGATGTTTGAAATTTACATAGCTTTTACAATTGGGGGCCCTCCCCCTGGGCCCCCTAGGGGCCACATGTACCATTTTAGCAACTTTGGGTCCCCTACCCCTAAGGATGATTCCTACCAAGTTTGGTTGAATTCCGATCATGTGTTTTGGAGAAGATCAGAATGTACATTTTGCCTGGCAGCGCCCCCCCCCCCCTCCAGTATGTTACCCCCACAGGGCCCCTACAGGGCCACTCAGAGAAATTTCATGAACAACATTCATTCTTCATCTATAGAGGTATCTCCATACACAATACCAAGTCTGAGCTATGCCTGGTTCTGGAGAAGAAGATGTTTGAAATTTACATAGCTTTAACAATTGGGGGCCCTCCCCCTGGGCCCCCCTAGGGGCCACATGTACCATTTTAGCAACTTTGGATCCCCTACCCCTAAGGATGATTCCTACCAAGTTTGGTTGAATTCCGATCATGTGTTTTGGAGAAGATCAGAACGTACATTTTGCCTGCTAGCGCCCCCCCCCCCCCCTCCAGTATGTTACCCCCACAGGGCCCCTATAGGGCCACTCAGAGAAATTTCATGAACAACATTCATTCTTCATCTATAGAGGTATCTCCATACACAATACCAAGTCTGAGCTATGCCTGGTTCTGGAGAAGAAGATGTTTGAAATTTACATAGCTTTTACAATTGGGGGCCCTCCCCCTGGGCCCCCCTAGGGGCCACATGTACCATTTTAGCAACTTTGGGTCCCCTACCCCTAAGGATGATTCCTACCAAGTTTGGTTGAATTCCGATCATGTGTTTTGGAGAAGATCAGAATGTACATTTTGCCTGGCAGCGCCCCCCCCCCCCCTCCAGTATGTTACCCCCACAGGGCCCCTACAGGGCCACTCAGAGAAATTTCATGAACAACATTCATTCTTCATCTATAGAGGTATCTCCATACACAATACCAAGTCTGAGCTATGCCTGGTTCTGGAGAAGAAGATGTTTGAAATTTACATAGCTTTAACAATTGGGGGCCCTCCCCCTGGGCCCCCCTAGGGGCCACATGTACCATTTTAGCAACTTTGGGTCCCCTACCCCTAAGGATGATTCCTACCAAGTTTGGTTGAATTCCGATCATGTGTTTTGGAGAAGATCAGAATGTACATTTTGCCTGGCAGCGCCCCCCCCCCCCCCCCTCCAGTATGTTACCCCCACAGGGCCCCTATAGGGCCCCTCAGAGAAATTTCATGAACAACATTCATTCTTCATCTATAGAGGTATCTCCATACACAATACCAATTATGAGCTATGCCTGGTTCTGGAGAAGAAGATGTTTGAAATTTACATAGCTTTTACAATTGGGGGCCCTCCCCCTGGGCCCCCCTAGGGGCCACATGTACCATTTTAGCAACTTTGGGTCCCCTACCCCTAAGGATGATTCTTACCAAGTTTGGTTGAATTCCGATCATGGGTTTTGGAGAAGAAGATGAAAATGTAAAAAGTTAACGGACGACGGACGACGCACGACGGACGACGGACAAATTTCCATCGCAATAGCTCACTCGAGCCATAGGCTCAGGTGAGCTAAAAAGGGGATAAATCCAATCCTGATAACTATAGACCCATTTCTTTACTCCCGTGTAGTTCTAAATTACTTGAAAGGGTAATTCAAAAACAACTCTTATGTTATATTAATCAAAAACAATTTCTTATTTCTGAACAATCGGGTTCTAGACCTAAGCATTCATTTCATTTCATTTATTTCCACTTCCAACAATATAAAATACATAGGTTTACATCGTACATAGCAAATCAATGAAACTTACAATTGTTGTTTACAGCGTACAATATAGACATAGAAAAACCAAAACCAAACTAGGTTGGTAGCGGAGGGGACTGCTAAGAAGCTAGGCTTGTAGATTGCAGCCCCCGATAACTTATAATTGCAAAATAGTGTATCGTTCAACTACGTCTGCCCTGTCAAAGGTTATAGACGATTGGCTTCTTGCCATGGATAATGGCAAGTACACGGGTGCTGTCTTTTTAGATTTACAAATAGCTTTTGACTTAGTCAATCACCAAATACTTATCTCTAAACCATCTCAACTTGGGGTGACTGGTAAACCACTTGACTGGTTCTTAAGTTATCTTTCTGATCGCAAAATTATAACATGTTTGAATAATGTCTTTTCATAAGAATGTTTAATTTCAAATGGTGTACCTCAGGGATCTATATTGGGTCCGCTTCTTTTTGTAATATTTATAAATGATTTATCATGTTCCATTTCGCAATGTTCATACCATTTATATGCTGACGATACTGTAGAATACTTCTCTGATAAAAATCCACTTGTTGTTGAAAGAACTCTTAATGCCGAATTGAAAAATGTTTCAAGATGGATGAGTACAAACAAACTGAATTTAAATTGTAGTAAAACAGTGGGTATGTTATTTGGTAATCGGCACATGTTAGCAAGAGATAATAATCTTGACTTACGTATTTGTGAAACTAATATTCAAATGGTAGAAAGTTTTAAGTATCTTGGGGTTTTTATAGATAAGGAACTCAAATGGAATGTCCATATTGATCATATGTGTTCAAAAATCGGTAAAATGATAGGCTTCCTTGGCAGAATTAGACATTTTGTTAATGAATCTAGTTTAAAATAATAAATTCTTCGGTTATCATTCCTCATTTTGATTATGCTGATATAATTTGGCAATCTGCATCACAAAAATATTTGATATTATTACAAAAACTCCAAAACCGAGCAGGAAGAATTATTCTAAAAATAAATCCATATTCTCATACTTCAACCCCATACATGATATTCTGAAATGGAAGAAATTAACTACTCGTCAAAGGGAGCATATGTACGTAATGATATTTGAGGTTCTAAATAATTTTGCACCTGAATATATGAAAATGTCATTTTCTCAAAAGTCTTGCCCTTACTCACTTCGAACAATAAATCACCTTATTCTCCCTAGACCGAAAACAAGTAGCTGTAAACGAACATTTTTATAGGGGGGGGGGGGGGGCTACACTTTACAATCAATTACCTTCTTATCTATCAGCAATGTCAACGGTCCATTCCTTTAAATCCAATATCCAAGCCTATCTCGAATTTCGGTAACTGTTGTTGCCTATTGTTGCAATTTGTTTTGGCGTGGGGATTGTAAGACATTTTATTTTTCCCCTTTTTGTGTGTCATGGGTTTTAATGTATTATGATTAAGTTTTGTTTTATTGATTATGATGATTTGTTATGTTTTATATGCATGTTATTGTTTATATGTTAAGGACCCCATGGAAGAACAGTGGCACTATGTTAGTGCCACTGAAATGGGCTATCCGCCATATTTGTACTCATTGATAATTATTTAACCATGTATATCTGTCTTTTTAATATGGAAATAAATACAAACAAACAATACAAACAAACATGCCCAGGCATATAAATATATGTAATTTTCTTTTTTTTCAGAGACTGCGAATTTTAATTTATTATTCATGTATATTTAGAATTTCAGATGTTACAGTTTTTTTTAATTATAGTCCCTAAACATATAACTCAAGTTTTCGTGTGAATGCTTCTTGTTCTTCTCCTTTCTCGTTCATCTTTCTCGCTCTCTTCTCCCTGTCTCAGGTCATCTTCCTCTCTTTTCACATGATGATATACAGTGCGTAAATAAAAAAAAAGTATACCCAACTTCGGTAGCTCCTTATTAAAAAGTTATATTACCTTGAAATGTATTTCATAGTAAAGAGCACCTTATATTCTGTGTAATGTTAACTTATTCGTAACTTTGCTGCCACGGATGAATGAGCAGCTGGCTTTTCAGAAAGTATTGTCCAAATCCTCTTGTGCCAAGTTTTGGCTGAAGCAGCGACTGTGGGTCTAACCAATTATGCGTTAGTTAATTCAGTTGGAAATCAATTGCTGAGTTATTTTCAATTCATTTTGTGCATATAAATAGAAAAAGTCTTGAAGTCAACTCAAACTAAAAAAAGAGCTTCTTACAATCTAAATTTATGATATTTTATTTGCCATGATAACACAATCTTGGTTTCATCCACATCCCTTTTTTAAGGTAAACCTTTTTACTGAGTCATTCAAAATGGACAAAATTTATTGGGAAGCTATCTTTATTCTGGAAAGTCTATCATCAATTACCTCGGTAATTAGCAAGACATTTATCCCTCTTTTTGTTCTTTTCAGTCTTTAAGGTCAGTAAACCTTTGGGTTCATGTGCTATTCGCGACAAACACTGTGTGCACCTTATGCAGGTGAAATGGTGCAATGGACAAATGAGCAGAGAGGTTATCACACGAGTCAAGAAGTTAGAAGGCTGTTAAAATGTATTAAAGATTATCGTATGGATTGAAACATGGTCATCTTAAACCTTAGATACACTGGATCACTACAATGAAGCATTGAAGCTCAAAAGAGAATTCAACTGTTAAAATGATTTGGGACTAAAGTAGCACATTGATATGGCTTAACCCACATTCCTTACATCAGCCCAAACTTGGAACACGGAGATTTTGAAGAAAAAAAAACATTTCAGAAACCCGGTGCACGGTTGTCCATGGCAGAAATGTCATGAATGAGGTACCACTGGACAGGCAGTAAGTTACTCTGCACCATGAAATAAATTTCAAAGTCACATCGTATATAACATTTTAATTAGAAACTATCAAATTTGGGTATACTTTTATTTATTTTTACCTGCTTCCCCCAACCCTAGCCTAATCTGCGTTGGTCAGCATAAAGTATCCCTAGCTAGTTTTGAGTTGCAGACTCAATTTTGTAACAATATGTACAACCACAACTGTCTTCTCTATTTTCGTCCGGAGAACAAAAAACACAATTCGTGTTCCAGGTTGTTGTTTTTTTATTCTTTTTATTATTGTTTTTATCACCAAAACATCCTCGTTATCATCTTCCTCGTTATCATCTTTCTTTATTTTATTTTATTTTATTTTTTTTGGTAACCTTTCTATCTTCATAGAGTGTGTGATATTTAAATATTTCATCATTTTCTCCTTGCACAGCAGATACTACAATTTTTACTGTTGAATTTTCGACCTCAGATGGGAGAACACTCTTCAGTAACTGCTCAATATCTGGTTTTCTCTCTGGTACCAAGATGTGAAGTACTGAGTAATCGAATCCGAATTCCATTTTCACATAAGCCTTCGCTTTCGCTAAAACTGGATATAAAGATATAAATGAAGAGTAAAACCCCAAAAATAAAAAAAATAAAAAAAAATAAGGTGGTTATAGTATGCTACATGAAATATAAACACATTTGTCTCTTTTATCTATTAGCCGCTATCCACATTTCAAACGATAGGTCATAAAAAGAAAATTGTTCTATTTATCGAAGTCTACCCAGATTAATTATAATAATAACAATGATAACAATAACATTAATTTTATAAATTTATTAATATTATACAATAAAATAAATTATTAATTCATTAATTCGTGAAATTAAGATGATGAATCAAAATCCCAAATAGTGGTGGTCCTCCATTAGGCCCTGATAACAACAATAAGTAGCATTAATAATAAAAGAATATATATACATATATATAAACTTATAACAGCAAGAAATACTAGATATGAACATATCTATTCACAACTTTAGAAACAGAAACCATATCCTAAATGGTTGCTTGTTGTTTCATTTTCGTTCAAAAACTGTTTGTCCTTTGTCATTGATCATGATTCGTACCTTTATACATTTTCACAATTCCCTGATTTTCCATGACTTTCCAGAGCAGAAACTGTAATTTCCAGGACAATTTTCACTGTATGCTGTATCCCTTTGAATTGGGTAAATATGTCTTGTGTTTTATATAACGGAACTAGGCTGCACGATTTCGCTTTAACTGAAACTACTGTTATCATGTTATATGTTGATATTGTTATGTTTTTTTAAATACTAGGACCAAGATGCAAAACATTTACATTACTGCTCTTGTGTATCCTGTATAAGTATATTTAAGTAATACATAAATGATAAGTAATCATATTTTAATTTCCCCCATTTTAACATGTATTTGTTGACATTTTGAACAATTACTCTTAAAAAAAATTTCTGCCCGACTCAATACTATTTGTCACTGCTGGTAACAGGAAAGATAGCATGGTTGACCACGAATGTTTGTTGAAAGCCAGAAGGACGTTAACTCATACACTCTAACACAGAGTTAACGCCATTCTGGTTCTCAACATTCAAACTATGCAGTCCAGCGACATTGCTGGTAACTTATTTGGACTTTTCAAAAGGTGCGATAATTTAGCATTTAGCACACTTGGAATAGTGTGTGTGTGTGTGTGTATGTGTGTGTGTAAGGGGGATTTCCTCCTTTGCCTATCCCCCGTTTAAGAAGCATATAGTGTTACTTACGATCTAATTTCTTCCAAACCAGTCTTTTTGCATCTTTAAGTGTAAATTTGCCGTTCCAATCCATAGCTCTCGTGACAGAAACCCCATAGGTGGCTGACTCAATGCTCATGGTGTAGTCGACCATTCCTTGCTGATTGCCGTCTTTGTCCCAATACTCTATCTTCCTTTCGCAATGCTTTAAAATGGCTTGGAAATTAAACTCAAAAAACGAAAAGCTGACAAGAAAATGAAAGAAAAACAAAAACAAATGCACTAAATGGCAATTCAAATGTAACGGAATTACAAATCACATATTTTTGGGTAACATTTTTCGAGTCTGCGAGTATTAAACTGACCCCCTTCTCACCATTTAATATTATCCAGATGTACTCATTTTTCACCTGAACTATTTCATTAAAACAAACCCCTTCCACTTAAACATTAATTATACATGTATTGTGGTATATAAATGTGTATACCTTGGTAGGGAATGACCTAAAAATGGTGGAATTTTTAACCCGTTGGCTACTGAGTTCTCAAATGCACATAGGGTTAATACAGGGACCACCCGGTTCCCGCAAGCAATGGGTTAAATCTCTTATTTCCGTGCATTTTCCTCTGAAATGTAGAAGCAAATAATCCAAGATCCGTGTTGAAATTTAACATGACAGATTTACTCTCTTTTACAGGTAAGTCATAGGCAACGGAATTACAAATATGGTAACGGAATTACGTCTTCTGAAATTTAATAAGTCGGCATGTTCTTCAATTACATGTCAAGTTAAATGTTAATCAATTTTTATTCGACAATGAAATAAGTACCATTAGGCCTTAAATTTGAAAAAAAAAGTTCTTTTGAATATAATTATTTTGAAATGGGTAAGATGACAAAATAGCATAATTATGTTCGGGTAGAGGTAAGCAGCAATTGCTTGGTATATTAATTTCACATTGTGTCTGTAGTGTCATCAGCATAAATAAACATGGCTACTATTTTAAACAATGTTTCATACTACATATTCGACATAATGGAATTAAGAGAATTGCATCATATCACAAACTAAATTCCTCAAAAAATTAATCACATGTCTGTCATCTAAGCGTACGCTTTCACCCTTTTTTCGTAGTCACTGCATCCTTTAAAGAAATAAGAATCTTGACGATGGCGTGGGGGGGGGGGGGGGGGACATCTGTTCTCATGTTGATCCATGTATATCAGCAAGAAAATCACTTTTATTGGCTCTTATTTAAGTGTACACAGGGGTGTAGTGCGGCTGACATTTTATGTTTATGGTCCTTCTCGCATCTCTTCTCTATGTGTAAATTGCATAGTTTAGGTTTGGATGCAATATTATTTGCAAATCCATTTACAAGCGCTTCGATTATTCTAGCGTGCCCGGATCATACCCGGGTCGCTATACACACCTTCCTTGACTTTTGTATTTTCTTGTATTCTCTCATTCCTGCGTTGTGACCCGATGAGTGCAGGTCGAAAAGCTTCGTCACTATGAATTTGTTAAATGTTATCTATAAATATAAGTGTATTATTCATATTTGTGTCAATATTTGTGTATAATTTTATCATCCATTGATTTGCACCACTCTTCATTTGACCTATGCGGGATCTTTTGTCGCCTCTTGTCATGGTAGGATGACACGAGAGGGTAGAGACTGCATAAGTATTGTTATGGGAGCCTTAATCACATGCTACATTGGATTTTCTGGTATTGAACATAGCTTTACATAGGATATTTTTTACCATATACGTAAATTATACAGCATATTTGAAGGAAAAAAATACATGAACAGAATTTATACTGACCCACAATAAAAAGTACCCACTACTTTATAATGGTATATCATATTTATATTAACAGACACAGAATGACAATGAACCAGGGTGGAAAGATTGACCTTTTATTGAAACATTTCACTAATTTCGGAAGACAATGCTGTCTCTTGTCAGCGCGCATTACAGCGCAGAACACAACAAGTTGAAAAATGAAAGTCACAGATCAATAGCGTGTGTGGCCACCATTTGTTTGCAGACAGGCATTGCATCTGCGACGCATACTGCGCACCAGTCTTTGAATGAAATCTTGTGGAATCCTGTTCCATTCATCTTGCAAAGCCTGGATCAGTTGTGCACGAGTCCTGACCCTGCCGGCAATGCGCCTCCCAAGCTCATCCCACAGATGCTCAATGTGACTGAGGTGAGGGGACATCGCCGGCCACTCTATGGTGTTAATGTTCTCACCCCTCAGGAATGCAGTGGTTAGCCGTGCAGCATGAGGCCGGGCATTATCATGCTGAAAGATGCGCAGTCCTCGGTTGTTCTGCAGGAATGGCACCAGGTGTGGTCTCAGGATATCGTCGATTAACACCATGGAGTGACCGGCGATGTCCCCTGACCTCAATCCCATTGAGCATCTGTGGGATGAGCTTGGATTCCACAAGATTTCATTCAAAGACTGGTGTGCAGTATGCGTCGCAAACTTATTCATTTACTTTTTTTATTTATTTTTTGCAGGGGAATGATAATAATGATAATTATGGTAACAACAATAATTATATTCATAATAATACATTCTACAAAAACTGAGGTGCTGTTTTTAGCGCTCGGAGGGCTATAAACAGAACTGTTGTTTGCTCGCATAGGGAGAGCACGCTCCCCCTCCCCCCCCCCCCCCCCCAAAAAAAAAAGGTGCTTCTAAGTTTACACAAAGGGTTTTTTTTGTGCACGGGGTGAGCTTTCTTTCAGTACTTTTCAAGTGCTAGTAATGTGACTGCACTAACAGTGGTGTTTGAGCACTAGAGCTCGTGGTATTTGTCACAGCACTCAGTGGTGCTACTAAATACAGACAAGGGGGCTATCTATATATAGCTTCTACAGTGCACATTACGCGAGATTTCTATTTATTTATGACTCTTATTTATTATGATTAAAAATGATAATTAAATCAAAAGATGTAGCAAATTAGAATAATTACTCATTGAGTAATTTCTGATTTTTCTCCTTTTAATTATAGATGCAGGGTAATATTATAGACGTGGCATAGCTCATTGGTTCATATGACTCAGAACATTTTTTCAGTATCCAATTTGTCTGCACCACAAAAGCTTTTGTTAAAAAGTGTATTTTAGGTTTTTAACTTTAACAGCACGGCTGGTGCAACTCCTCGCGCAGCACCTTTTTGATAGCACTTCAGCTTGTTAGTGTAATGATAATACTAATAATGAAAATAATAATAACGACAAGATGATGATGATGAAGAAGAAGAAAACGAAAAAAAATCAGAAATGCACAAAAAGCACAAGAGAAGAAGTCACTGACGAATGAATATTGGGCTACAATGGGGGAAAAAAAAGAACAAGAAAAGAACGAAATTAGTCCATTAATGCTCAATTTCAAGATATTATATCCTACGTACACTTTAATTCTTTAATTTAAAAAAGTATATATATAAAGTGTTCTCTACTCACCTGTGTGCCTCGCTGTACTCGGAATTTCCGCCATTATTTTTTGTTTTTAAAACTGTGTCGGCACTGAGGGAGAAGTTGGCCTCATCGACTGCGTATAAAGGTATAAACTCAGTCCCTCTGTTGGATTTGATTAAAAGTAAGAAGAGGCAGGAATCGGTTAATTAGATTGACGTCAGTCAATCTTCTATTCTTGTTCATGTTCTGCATTCTTATTCTTCTTCTTTCTTCTTCTTTTTCTTCTTTAGCCTCAGACCCCATTCGTTTTGCACGGGGTGTTTGTGAGCTCTGTCTAGGTACTTTCCCCTTGTCCATTTCATTTCAAATTTCGTATGCATGTTCCTTGGCATCCCTTCTAGGTCACTGAGGTCTTCGTTTTTTGAACTCACTCATGCATGACCGTCCAGGCGCCATTTTGTCCGTTTTGGGGCCATTTTCATGCCTTTTGTTCTCCTTGCCTATCTCAGCTATCCTACATCCTACAGACTTCTAACAAATTCCTGTAGATAGTCCAAGAGTTGCTCTGTACATTCTAATAAAAAAATTAATACGAAAAATGCCATCTTCACACTGTAAATTTAAGTCCGAAATCGGCCATATTGAAAAACGCTAAATTTCTTGAAATTTTCACTCCCGAATATTAAAAATTCCTATAACTTTGTCATATCAATTGATTTCTGTCTCAAACTTTTACCATGTCTTGGTCTTGGCGTTGCACACATTTCTGCCAGATTTCATGCATTTCTGAGTACGCATTATATAAACAGCGCCCTCTAAAGTTTTCAAAACGGCTCTCTTCGTGTGGCCGTATCTCCGTCATGCCTGGGTAAACCCGTACCCTTTTTTGGATTTAGATACTTCAAGATATACCCTTTTCAGCCAAATAAAAAAATATATACCCCATCACTGACCGACTTTGAGAAAATTGCACTTGAAAATCACAATATTTGCATAAATGCCGAAATAAAGACAACTTGCTCTAATTTTGTGAACATTCATCGTACGTCTTTGAAATTTGGTTGAAATCGATGACGTCATCGCGAAGATATTACGCAAAAACCTTAATTTACTATGCATTACATAATATTGCATAATATGCTTATTTTAAATGGCGCGCTAGTCGCAGTAGGCTCACAATGACCGCAATAAAATTCCCTCATCAGGGATGCAAAAAAAGATATATGGTCTCACAGAATATTTTGAGTAAATCGCGATTGAAGTCGGGTCATTATACGGATCCTGCACATGTATTACACGTATTGTCTATGGGGCAAATCGGTTTCCCGCATTTGGCCCCCTGAACGATTTTTATTTTTCTTGAAATTTTGCAGGTACATGCTTCGAGGCAAAATGAAGAGACTCTCGAAGCCAGATTTTTAATATCTATCAAGCGCTTTGTTGTAATCACAATTTTATATCCTGCATAGATGCCACTACCTACGGAACTATGGCATGCCATCGGGGCAATATTTCCATTGTGGCCAATTTGTTTTGCATGCAGTAGTTGTGATCACTGTCTAGGTCCTTTCCCTTGTCCATTTCGATTCAAATTTCGTATGCATGTTCCTTGGCATGCCATGTAATGCACTGAACTCTTCATTTTCCGGAATCACTCATGCATGACCGTCCAGGCGCCATTTTGTCCGTGTTTCGTACCTTTTGTTCGATTTTGCCTATCTCCACTATTCTAGATGCTACAGACTTCAAACAAATTGCTATAGATAGTTTAAGAGATGATTTTTATTTTACTGTTCAATGACATGCAAAATACAGACGTCAATCTATGCACATCGTTCTGATACGATTGCAATTCTAGTTTATTCATTGAAGTTATAATTTACCTCGCTATTTTGTTCAGCATTATATTAAATATTAAAACAATTCTCATCCACTCTGTAGAAATTGATTAAGAATTAAACAGACATGTTTTTTACATGATTTTTAAAAGAATCAGATGTTGTGCACTTTTGATGTCTTCAGGAATGCTATTCCATAATTTAGGACACATATGGGCAAATGATCTCCCCCCCCCCCCCCCCCCCCCCCAAGATCTTGCAACTTTAGGGATCACAAGAGATCTGGAAGTGGATGAGCGCAAAGATCTCGCGGGGGTGTCATTTTGAATTTAAGAGGTATTGTATTGGGGAGCAGAACCGTGAACGCAGTGAAAAATGAGCAACAAAATTTTGAAAATAATGCGATGTTTGACAGGGAGCCAGTGTAGCGACTGCAAAACAGGGGAGATATGAGTACGCTTGGTGGACAGAGTAACAATGCGAGCCTCAGCATTTTTAAGCGTCTGGAGCTTGGACAACAGCTTTTGGGGTATATTGAACAGAAGGGCATTGCCAAAGTCGAGACGGGAGGAAATTAAGGCGTGAACTTTTCAGTGGCAGACTTGGACAAGTATTTCCGAATAAAACCGATAGTACGTAATTGGTACCTAACTGATCTGCATATATTTGAAATTTGATTAGACATTGTCATATATGAGTCAATATGTTTAATATGTTTAATATGTTTAATATGTATTTACAATGATATTTGATATATATTACCTACATCCCAAGGTATGGTTGGTAATAATTTGAGATAATGGCCTGTATCTATAAAAACTAGTAAAGGCCTAGTTTTTGATTACATCTTCAGATTTTCCAACCAAGTACTTGTAGTCCAGGAGCCTGTCCCGAAATAGTCAACCCATTTTACATATGAGATTTGACCCCTTAAAGTTTCGAAAACTATCCATGTCATTCACAAGAAGCTTGTCAGCTCGAACGAAGCCGCGGGGTTTGGCCCCCAGAGCCCTGATAGGGGCCCCAAAGTCGGGTCGATTTCAACCCATCTAACATATGCGCCAGACTTTGTCAGGTGTATGACAATACATTACCAAAACACAAAAAACTGACAAAGTTTTCCGTCGGGATAATAGAGGGCTATGTGGCTGCCATGCTGAAATCTACCACTCATATGTTGATTACACAAATACTTTGCAACCTTTATTATGCCTTGCCAAACCGGCACAGATGACAATATCATTTGCCTACTTTTGAGAAAGCAGTACAATTTAATTAAATATTATTAAAATCATCATTTGACACCAAATTGCACCCCAAGATGTTATAATACTCAAGATTGTACTATGTAAATTTTGGCTAAATTCAATTAGACAGTTTGGAGTTATTAAGGTTGTAATGCCAGAAATGTTTTTTCTCTATATCCAGAGCATTCTGGGAAGCAAAGCTGGGTTTAGGGGCACTTTGGTGCTTTTTTCAGGGGCGTTTTACACCCCTTCCCGATGGAAATTGTTGTAAGTTTTTTACATTTTTGTAATGTACACCCATAACTCTTCCTTCTGACAAAATTTGGTCCATGGGCCTTAATTTTTAGAGGCGGTCTGACAACCCATCCCGACGGAAAATTTTGTCAGTTTTGGTGTTTCGGTAATATATAGTTAGGCACCTTCCTTCTGACAAAGTTTGGCGCATATGTTAGATGGGTTGAAATCGACCCGACTCTGGGGCCCCTTTGGTGGCTCTGGGGGCCAAACACGGCGGCTTCGTTCGAGCTGACAAGCTTTTTGTGAATGACATGGATTGTCTTAGCAATTTTAAGGGGTCAAATCTCATATGTAATATGGGTTGACTATTTCGGGACAGGCTCCTGGCCTATTGCTAGCAAAAAGAAGTACAGAGGCTTGTTTTTTGGTTAGCAATCGCTTTCCAAGACTAACAAAATCTTACATTGCTATTCAAATTCTACTCAGCATCAAACTGAATGGCTTTGTTCTTGTACACAAAGGCTCGCCAGATTAATAGATGCCTATTTGAAAAGGAAGACTTTTCTTTCGTCATCAAACATTTAAGTGGTATTTTTCAAGCTCCTGTCCTACTAGCTTTACGCAATGTGATTGCGAAATGTGATTTCTCTTTCATATTTGGCATGGTTAAGGTCACTGTCATTGCAGTCATGGTCATCACCATTATCCCCATCATTATCATCATTATCACCATCATCATCATTATATCATCAATCATCTTCATAATCACCATCACCATAATCATCACCATTATCACATCATCAATCTTCATAATTATCCCCTTCATTATCATGATTATCATCACCATCATAATCATCATTACATCATCATCATCATCATTATTATCATCACTGTCATGATCATCATCGCTATTATTATATCATCACCATCATCATTATATCATCATACTCATTATAACCATCATTATATCATCTTCATCACCATTATCATCATCACCATAATCATTTTACAATGACCGTTTCACACATTTTGCTACATTCATGTCCTCAAGAAGCATCTCCATTCATGGCATTCTTGACTTCCTATCTTCAGTTTAGTATTTCCTCATTATGATCATCCTGATTACGATCATGATTATACAAATTGAAAGACAGACCACCTAATTCGTCCTCATGACGAATTAAATTCGTCTGATCTTTTCTCTTGTAATGTAGGTGTACGCCAGGGAGAAAATTTGTCGCCCCTTCTGTTCTCTATCTTTTTGAATGACTTTCAGGAATTCATTGGAAACGCTTATAACGGTTTAAAATTCCTTAACAAACTAGTCAAAGACACGTTTACCGGGGAGGATGACTTCATTATTAATCCCAATTTTTTGCCATATGCTGATGATACAATAATTCTTGCAGAATCACCGGAAGATTTACAAAAGGCCTTAAATGCTGTGAATGATTATTGTGATACATGGCATTTAACAGTTAATGCAAGTAAAACTAAAATTGTCATTTTCTCGCGAGGAAAGGTCAAGAAGAAACCGAGTTTTTACTACGCAAATGAAACATTAGAAATAGTAGATGATTTTGTTTACCTTGGTGTTACTTTCATCTATAATGGTTCCTTTAAAAGTCAATATCTAAACAGGTAATTCAGGCCCGAAGGGCCATGTATGGTATGTTAGTTAAAGCTAAGAAACTACAGCTTACGGTAGACACGCAGTGTCACTTATTTGACCACCTTGTATTACCAGTTCTACTCTACGGTAGTGAAGTTTGGGGTTGTGAAAACATTAATCAAATTGAAGTATTTTATAGAAAGTTTTTAAGAGTTATACTGAATGTTAATAAGAGCACTCCTGACTGCATGGTCTATGGTGAGACAGGTCAAGGCCCCATTTTGAATAATATTAAGTCAAGAATGATCGGCTTTTGGTCAAGGATAGTTTCTGGTAAACAAACTAAATACTCATTTATAATGTATCAGTTGATGTTGAAAATTAATGGTAACGATCAGTTACGTACTGAATTTCCATTCCACTGGATATATTTTCTTAAAGCTACGTTAGAAAATGCTGGTCATGGGAATATTTGGATAGATCAGGGGAGGTGCTTAAGTCATAACCAAATTTTAAGACTTATGAAAGCTAGGATTTCAGATATGTATTTGCAGGACTGGAGAGCGAAATCTTGGGAAAACCGTATTTGTTCCAATTACAGAATATTCAAAGATGACTTGGTGAAAGAAAAATATTTTGAGCTTCTGGATCATAAAGATACTGTGATATTAAGTAGATTTAGATGCAGATCACATAATCTTCCTGTAAATAAAAGTAGATTTGATGCTAGTGTTATTGATGGTGTTTATTGTCCCTTATGTACTTCTAAAGATATTGGAGATGAATATCATTATATTTTTGTTTGTTCCTTTTTTCATGACTTGAGACATACTTATTTACCAAAGAACTTGTTAAAAGGCAGAGTATGTACATTGAACATGAACAAGCTTTTTAATCTGTCTAATGCTTGCCAGCTGAGAAAATTATCAAAATTTGTAAGTATTATCATGTCATATTTTGCTAACTTGAAGAAATCAGATGATGAAGATTACATAGATATAAACTCTAAACAAAGTATTTGTAGGTCTACCCGCAGTGGTAGACGGGTTAAATGCCCAGATAGGCTTAACTTATAAATTTGTAGAATATGTTTGGTGTGTTACTACATGCTCTTTATGTTTTGTTTTTTTTTTTAATAACTTGTATATATGTTTAATATTATTCCTTTTTTTTTAACTTGTCCATGTTGATTGGATAACTTGTATATATGTGTTGATTGTTTGTACTCTCATACCCCGTAAGGGGGTCTCTAGAGTTAATAAATCTTACCAAATCTTACCAAATCTTACGCATTTACTTCCAAAGGTGTTACTTTTGCATATTGCTTTGTCCTCATTTTATATATATATATTAAGCTAATAGATGATATTTCTCTTCAATTACAGAATACGAAACCCCAAGAAAACAACAACGTGAATTTAATCAGGCATAAAGCTGCTTTGCCAGACTTAAGAGGAGTAATTCAAATCCAAGTCGCTCTCTGCCGTCACTTTGGAAAGTGAGCAATGAGAAAAAAACTTTTGACTAAGTTTATGCCTCGGCGCCCAAACCGCTTTTATGATACTGCCCTCAACGCAGATTGAACTGATGTTGGAGTGTCTAACCCTAGTGTAAACTCTCAAACAACACCAGCTGCGAACCCACATGCCTGACACAGAATTATTTATTCGGCCCATTATTTCTACGTTGAATATTTTGAAGCTGCAAGCAAAAGGTAAGAGAAATCATTTGCTAGGCCTTTACAAGTTTTATAGATAGGGCCCAATGTCCCATATTTAGGATCTTGTACTCCATTTAGGATGAAGGGTAAACAGGAGATTTCCATATAACATATGAACATAACATAAAAAAGTAACTGATGTAGTTGTCTGTGTTATATATAAGAATTTAGTGAAAGATTAAAAATATTACTCAAATAATCTCCGCAACTCATACAACTCAGTAGAATACATCAGTAATTTAATTACATGAATACATTCTCTATTGTCGATGTTGTTCGTTCAGTATACATTTGCAGAAGTAAATAAAGAGTCAAATATTGAGTGAGAAAACAAAAATTGTTCTTCTTCTCATGGGTAATAGAACTTTGACCTATTTTATTTCCAAACCTGTGCCTTAAGATCCATCACATTATCTTTCTTTAATCTGTCGTCCAATTATAATTAGATTTTCGTACATGTTTAAACATTTTGTTTAATTTAGCACGGTATTGACTATGACATAATTATAAACATATAGATAGATTGATTATGGAACTTTGTGCAATTCGACGATAAGAGAGACATGACAAACAATTTCAACATTTGTATTTCTTCAGTGTTTTATGCCCAAGATGGTTGAAATTCAGATTATATGTCTAGATTGAATTGGGGAATCCTTTTCTAGCATTAATTTGATATTTGCCTGACTCCTTCATGGAGAATCTGAAACTATACATGCATTGACATATGTGGGACAACACACACAAAAAAAAATTATTGTATAAAATCTTGGTTTTAGCATACTTTCAAAATGTTTTGTTTTTTTTGTTGGTAACGTTACTAACCAAAATTTGAGCCGCCAAAATTATTATGTTTTCACACAGGTGAAATGTCTGCACTCGAATTACCCTCGGTGGAATTACAGAGATTGAACATGTACAAGTTTTCTTTTTAAGAGGACCGAAAGGCAAAATTTCCCTTAAAACTGTAACATTACTAATCATCGATTTGCCCACGTATATAATATTACCTGAATTCCTTTTTAAACCAAAATGCAGATATACTCACGGCTGAAAAAATCTTGTAAGTCTTGAGTATTCCACACTATTAATGGTAGCAATTTGATTATTTCGAAGATTTCTGAAGGGGGAAGAGCGATGTAGAAGAAAATAAGTTTTTAATAATTTATGTACAAAAAATAGGAAAGTTATGTTATCCATGTATAACATCGTACATCATAACCGCATTGCCAAATGCAAGAATCTTCATATTATTAGTTATCTCAACATGCGAAAGATGCTCACTCCCTTATTATTTGTCCAATTTATCTCAAATTTTAGTAATTATGTTTATCTGGTCTTTCTGCCTTCATGCAAGAAAATTTCCTTTGAAAGAGTTAATTCACCTTTAAATTGATACCAATGATTTACAAACATGTAACCTTCATTTATGAGGAGCCATTGTCCCAATTCATATCATTCAATTCTGAGAAGACACCACTTCTATTAATGGTTGTGATATGGTTATTACCAAGATGCCTTAAATGAAATGAAAATATAAAAGAAGAACTAAGCAAGAGACTGAGAGAGGTATTGTGGTTGGGGGATGACTTGTGAAGTATATATCTTCCCTATTTCCGCCCAAATATATAATTAAATTTTCATATATGTTTAAACATTATGCCTCACTGAGCACGTTATAAACTATGATATGGTTATAAAAACCATACACAGAGATTTATTATATCACTTTCCCGGATTAACATCATATTAAACCAAAATCAAGCCATACTTACCGTCCACACACATTTATAAGTGCTGACAAGTCCACTTCAAAAATTATAGCCACTTGAATTTTGGGAAGATTTCTGAATGGGGAAATCATATATAGACGAAATAAAATTTGGAGTAACTTTTCTCTAAAACAAATAGGCAAGTTCTATATGCATTTCATCATACATTATAACCGCATTGCCAAATGCAAAAATCTTCATATTATTAGTTATCTCAACATTCGAAAGATACTCACTCCCTTATTATTTGTCCAATTCATCTCAAATTTTAGTAATTATGTTTATCTGGTCTTTCTGCCTTTATGCAAGAAAATTTCCTTTGAAAGAGTTAATTCACCTTTAAATTGATACCAATGATTTACAAACATGTAACCTTCATTTATGAGGAGCCATTGTCCCAATTCAAATCATTCAATTCTGAGAAGACACCATTTCTATTAAAGGCATTCGGTAACTTTGTCGAGGCTTGATTTAATAAATTGTTGAATTTTGATATCTGTCTTGTATAGTGATGTTCAGAAGGATAAATAAATAGCCAGGTATAGAAAGGTTTTCAAATATATAATGCTATTATTAAGATATCTGTGACTGAATACTCCTATTTACGAAAGCGTATGGCCATACGCTTTAGTCTAACACTGAGTCAATGGGGGATTATGAGTCTTGCATTTTCGGTCACTTGCATATGTTTACTTTTGTGAAGCAAATGATGATTTTGAAGTGCTTTTTTCCCAATGGGCTTCATTTCTACAGCATATTACATACACTGTTAGCATGTAAGGCAAGGCAGCTCAGATTTTATCAAGCCTCCACAAAGTTACCTAATCACTTTAATGGTTGTGATATTGTTATTACAAAGATGCCTTAAATGAAATGAAAATATAAAAGAAGAACTAAGCAAGAGATTGAGAGAGGTATTATGCTTGGGGGATGACTTGTGAAGTATATATCTTCCCTATTTCCGCCCAAATATATATTTAAATTTTCATATATGTTTAAACATTATGCCTCACTGAGCACGGTATAAACTATGATATGGTTATAAAAACCATACACAGAGATTTATTATATCGCTTTGCAGGATAAACATCATATTAAACCAAAATCAAGCCATACTTACCGTCCACACAAATTTATAAGTGCTGACAAGTCCACTTCAAAAATTATAGCCACTTGAATTTTGGGAAGACTTCTGAATGGGGAAATCAGATATAGACGAAATGAAATTTGGAGTAATTTATCTCTAAAATAAATAGGCAAGTTCTATATGCATGGCATCATACATCATAACCGCATTGTCAAATGAAAGAATCTTATTATTAGTTATCTCAACATTCGACAGATCCTCACTCCCTTATTATTTGTCCAATTTATCTCAAATTTTAGTAATTATGTTTATCTGGTATTACTGCCTTTATGCCAGAAAATTTCCTTAGAAAGACTTAATTTGCCTTTATTACATTACAACATTCAAAATTCATTGATGAGAAGTCATAGTCCCAATTCAAAATATTCAATTCTGAGAAGACACCATTTCTATTAACGGTTGTGATATGGTTATTATCAAGATACCTTAAATGAAATGAAAATATAAAAGAAGAACTATATAAGCAAGAGATTGAGAGAGCTATAGTGTTGGGGAATGTGAAGTAGATATCTTCCCTATTTCCGCCCTATTATAAATTAATTTTCATATATGTTTAAACATTATGTTTCACTGAGCACGGTATAAACTATGATATGGTTATAAAAAAACATACATAGAGATTTATTATATCACTTTGCAGGATAAACATCATAGACATGATATAACATGAATACATAATCCAAAATCAAGCCATACTTACCGCCCACACAAATTTCTAAGTGCTGACAAGTCCACTTCAAAAATTATAGCCACTTGAATTTTGGGAAGACTTCTGAATGGGGAAATCAGATATAGACGAAATGAAATTTGGAGTAATTTATCTCTAAAATAAATAGGCAAGTTCTATATGCATGGCATCATACATCATAACCGCATTGTCAAATGAAAGAATCTTATTATTAATTATTTCAACATTCGAAAGATCCTAACTCCCTTATTATTTGTACAATTTATCTCAAATTTTAGTAATTTAGTTTATCTGGTATTTCTGCCTTTATGCAAGAAAATTTCCTTCGAAAGACTTAATTTGCCTTTATTACATTACAATCATTTAAAATTGATTGATGAGGAGTTATAGTCCCAATTCAAAATATTCAATTCTGTGAAGACACCATTTCTATTAATGGTTGTGATATGGTTATCATCAAGATACCTTAAATGAAATGAAAATCTAAAACAAGAACTAAGCAAGAGATTGAGAGAGCTATAGTGTTGGGGGATGTGAAGTAGATATCTTCCCTATTTCCGCCCTATAATAATTTAAATTTCATATAATATGTTTAAACATTATGTTTCACTGAGCACGGTATAAACTATGATATAGTTATAAAAAAACATACATAGAGATTTATTATATCACTTTCCCGGATTAACATCATATTAAACCAAAATCAAGCCATACTTACCGTCCACACAAATTTATAAGTGCTGACAAGTCCACTTCAAAAATTATAGCCACTTGAATTTTGGGAAGATTTCTGAATGGGGAAATCATATATAGACGAAATGAAATTTGGAGTAACTTATCTCTAAAACAAATAGGCAAGTTCTATATGCATTTCATCATACATTATAACCGCATTGCCAAATGCAAAAATCTTCATATTATTAGTTATCTCAACATTCGAAAGATACTCACTCCCTTATTATTTGTCCAATTTATCTCAAATTTTAGTAATTATGTTTATCTGGTCTTTCTGCCTTTATGCAAGAAAATTTCCTTTGAAAGAGTTAATTCACCTTTAAATTGATACCAATGATTTACAAACATGTAACCTTCATTTATGAGGAGCCATTGTCCCAATTCAAATCATTCAATTCTGAGAAGACACCATTTCTATTAAAGGCATTCGGTAACTTTGTGGAGGCTTGATTTAATAAATTGTTGAATTTTGATATCTGTCTTGTATAGTGATGTTCAGAAGGATAAATAAATAGCCAGGCATAGAAAGGTTTTCAAATATATAATGCTATTATTAAGATATCTGTGACTGAATACTCCTATTTACGAAAGCGTATGGCCATACGCTTTAGTCTAACACTGAGTCAATGGGGGATTATGAGTCTTGCATTTTCGGTCACTTGCATATGTTTACTTTTGTGAAGCAAATGATGATTTTGAAGTGCTTTTTTCCCAATGGGCTTCATTTCTACAGCATATTACATACACTGATAGCATGTAAGGCCAGGCAGCTCAGATTTTATCAAGCCTCCACAAAGTTACCTAATCACTTTAATGGTTGTGATATTGTTATTACAAAGATGCCTTAAATGAAATGACGATATAAATGAAGAACTAAGCAAGAGATTGAGAGAGGTATTATGGTTGGGGGATGACTTGTGAAGTATATATCTTCCCTATTTCCGCCCAAATATATATTTATATTTTCATATATGTTTAAACATTATGCCTCACTGAGCACGGTATAAACTATGATATGGTTATAAAAACCATACACAGAGATTTATTATATCACTTTGCAGGATAAACATCATATTAAACCAAAATCAAGCCATACTTACCGTCCACACAAATTTATAAGTGCTGACAAGTCCACTTCAACAATTATAGCCACTTGAATTTTGGGAAGATTTCTGAATGGGGAAATCATATATAGACGAAATGAAATTTGGAGTAACTTATCTCTAAAACAAATAGGCAAGTTCTATATGCATTTCATCATACATTATAACCGCATTGCCAAATGCAAAAATCTTCATATTATTAGTTATCTCAACATTCGAAAGATACTCACTCCCTTATTATTTGTCCAATTTATCTCAAATTTTAGTAATTATGTTTATCTGGTCTTTCTGCCTTTATGCAAGAAAATTTCCTGTGAAAGAGTTAATTCACCTTTAAATTGATACCAATGATTTACAAACATGTAACCTTCATTTATGAGGAGCCATTGTCCCAATTCAAATCATTCAATTCTGAGAAGACACCATTTCTATTAAAGGCATTCGGTAACTTTGTGGAGGCTTGATTTAATAAATTGATGAATTTTGATATCTGTCTTGTATAGTGATGTTCAGAAGGATAAATAAATAGCCAGGTATAGAAAGGTTTTCAAATATATAATGCTATTATTAAGATATCTGTGACTGAATACTCCTATTTACGAAAGCGTATGGCCATACGCTTTAGTCTAACACTGAGTCAATGGGGGATTATGAGTCTTGCATTTTCGGTCACTTGCATATGTTTACTTTTGTGAAGCAAATGATGATTTTGAAGTGCTTTTTTCCCAATGGGCTTCATTTCTACAGCATATTACATACACTGATAGCATGTAAGGCAAGGCAGCTCAGATTTTATCAAGCCTCCACAAAGTTACCTAATCACTTTAATGGTTGTGATATTGTTATTACAAAGATGCCTTAAATGAAATGAAAATATAAAAGAAGAACTAAGCAAGAGATTGAGAGAGGTATTGTGGTTGGGGGATGACTTGTGAAGTATATATATTCCATATTTCCGCCCAAATATATATTTAAATTTTCATATATGTTTAAACATTATGCCTCACTGAGCACGGTATAAACTATGATATGGTTATAAAAACCATACACAGAGATTTATTATATCACTTTGCAGGATAAACATCATATTAAACCAAAATCAAGCCATACTTACCGTCCACACAAATTTATAAGTGCTGACAAGTCCACTTCAAAAATTATAGCAACTTGAATTTTGGGAAGACTTCTGAATGGGGAAATCGGATATAGACGAAATGAAATTTGGAGTAATTTATCTCTAAAATAAATAGGCAAGTTCTATATGCATGGCATCATACATCATAACCGCATTGTCAAATGAAAAAATCTTATTATTAGTTATCTCAACATTCGACAGATCCTCACTCCCTTATTATTTGTCCAATTTATCTCAAATTTTAGTAATTATGTTTATCTGGTATTTCTGCCTTTATGCCAGAAAATTTCCTTCGAAAGACTTAATTTGCCTTTATTACATTACAAACATTCAAAATTCATTGATGAGAAGTCATAGTCCCAATTCAAAATATTCAATTCTGAGAAGACACCATTTCTATTAACGGTTGTGATATGGTTATTATCAAGATACCTTAAATGAAATGAAAATATAAAAGAAGAACTATATAAGCAAGAGATTGAGAGAGCTATAGTGTTGGGGAATGTGAAGTAGATATCTTCCCTATTTCCGCCCTATTATAATTTAATTTTCATATATGTTTAAACATTATGTTTCACTGAGCACGGTATAAACTATGATATGGTTATAAAAAAACATACATAGAGATTTATTAAATCACTTTGCAGGATAAACATCATAGACATGATATAACATGAATACATAATCCAAAATCAAGCCATACTTACCGCCCACACAAATTTCTAAGTGCTGACAAGTCCTCTTCAAAATTAATAGCCACTTGAATTTTGGGAACATTTCTGAATGGGGAAATCAGATAAAAACGAAATGAAATTTGCAGTAATTTATCTCTAAAACAAATAGGCAAGTTCTATATGCACGGCATCATACATGATAACCGCATTGTCAAATGAAAGAATCTTATTATTAGTTATCTCAACATTCGAAAAATCCTAACTCCCTTATTATTTGTACAATTTATCTCAAATTTTAGTAATTTTGTTTATCTGGTATTTCTGCCTTTATGCAAGAAAATTTCCTTCGAAAGACTTAATTTGCCTTTATTACATTACAAACATTTAAAATTCATTGATGAGGAGTCATAGTCCCAATTCAAAATATTCAATTCTGAGAAGACACCATTTCTATTAATGGTTGTGATATGGTTATTATCAAGATACCTTAAATGAAATGAAAATATAAAAGAAGAACTAAGCAAGAGATTGAAAGAGCTATGGTGTTGGGGGATGTGAAGTAGATATTTTCCCTATTTCCGCCCTATTATAATTAAATTTTCATATAATATGTTTAAACATTATGTTTCACTGAGCACGGTATAAACTATGATATGGTTATAAAAAACATACATAGAGATTTATTATATCACTTTGCAGGATAAACATCATAGACATGATATTACATGAATACATGTAAAACCAAAATCAAGCCATACTTACCGTCCACACAAATTTCTAAGTGCTGACAAGTCCTCTTCAAACATTATAGCCACTTGAATTTTAGGAAGATTTCTGAATGAGGAAATCAGATATAGACGAAATGAAATTAGGAGTAATTTATCTCTAAAACAAATAGGCAAGTTCTATATGCATGGCATCATACATCATTACGGCATTGCCAAATGCAAGAATCTTCATATTATTAGTTATCTCAACATTCGAAAGATACTCACTCCCTTATTATTTATCCAATTTATCTCAAAACTTTTAGTAATTATGTCGATCTGGTATTTCTGCCTTTATGCAAGAAAATTTCCTTTGAAAGAGTTAATTCGCCTTTAAATGTATACTAATGAATTACAAACATTTAAACTTCATTTATGAGGTGTCATAGCCCCAATTCAAATTATTCAATTCTGAGAAGACACCATTTCTGTTAATGGTTGTGATATGGTTATTACCAAGATACCTTAAATGAAATGAAAATATAAAAGAAAAAAGAAATTGAGAGAGCTACATGTATAGTAGTTGGGGGATGACTTGTGAAGTATATATCTTCCCTATTTCCGCCAAATTATAATTAAATTTTCATACATGCTTAAACATTATGTCTCACTGAGCACGGTATAAACTATGATATGGTTATAAAAACCATACACAGAGATTTATTATATCACTTTGCAGGATAAACATCATATTAAACCAAAATCAAGCCATACTTACCGCCCATACATTTTAAAATATTTGAGGCATGGACAATATTATTTATATACAGGAGAACTAAAAGTGGCCCAAGAATGGAAACTTGTGGCACTCCACATCTTATATGCCCGAGCTGGGATTTATTTTTATTTAATAGAACCAATTGTTTTCGATTTGATAAATAGCTTTTAAACAAATTTAAAATTGTACCCCTGATTCCATACATTTGCAGTTTTTCTAAAAGTATATTATGATCGATAGTATCAAATGCTTTAGTAAGGTCGAGAAATAAACCAATCATTGTTTCTTCATCTATTGCACTACCCACTTTATGTATAAAATCTATTAGAGCAGAAGATGTGGAGTGCCCTGCTCTAAATCCATACTGGTTGCTATTGTTGCTATTCATTATATTGCACTTTGTTATAAAATGTAAAAGTCGAGTATATATACACTTATCAAATATTTTAGAGAATACAGGCAAGACAGATATGGGGCAATAATTTGATATAATTTCGGTGAACCACTTTTGAAAATTGGTGTGACTCTTTCTATTTTTAATTTAGTAGAAAATTCACCACATTCAAGACATTGATTGAATATTGCACTGAGGTGTTCACTTATTATATGAATAATCTTTTTTATTACTTTGACGTCTATATCATCAAAACCTGCACACGATTTTTATTTAAGCTTATCTACAATACTGATTATCTCATTACTGGTAATAGGTTTAAAATATGCAGTTTGATAATTTTGAGTGAGATATTTTTAAAAATTGGTATTGCCTGAAGAAAGTGAAAGATTCAGATTAAAACCGATATTTACAAAGTATTCATTCAAGGCATCACCAATTTTTATATCACTTGTAATGGTTTGATTATTGCATTGAATAGCTTTAGTATTCTTTCTTTGTTTTCCAAGAGCATGCTTTATAACATTCCAAGGTTTGTTGATGTTTCCTTTATTCTTCTTGATTGGCATAATATGATCTCTTAGCACTTTTTATCATAGTATTTGTCCTTACGTCTATTTTTAAAACATATACATTCAATTGGAAAACATATATTATAAGCATCTAAAAAATTTCTTTAAAAGCCATTATAACTACTATCAACATCATCACTGAGATACCATTGTTGTAGTTCCAGCAAACAAACAAATCTATTGACATTATTTCGGAGTCAAAAGGGGCCTGAGCTTTCGATCCTAGCAGAATCTTCGTCAGAGACAAAAAGACAAAAATAAAGACCAAGACAAGCATATATATAGACTACAGGCACAAAACAGATTACATGTAACAGAAACTGTAAGGGAGGAGCTGTGGACACAAAGCAATGGGAACAAAAGGGGAGTGTTGGGAGTCAAAACCCATAAGTCAAGTGGGTGTGGAGGGGGTTTTAATCCCCCTCCACACCCATTTGACTCATGGGTTTTGACTCTGATACTAGATACTTGAAAAGAGGTGCTCTGGAATTTCAGCTGCAATAAACAATGGCAATTGCTGTTCTACGAATTAATTACTGATACACACAGATTTTGTGGCCTTAATTTTTCAAACAGTGAAAGTCTTTTAGATTATTAGATTATTAGAGATAACATTGGCATAATAATCATGTTTATAATGTTAAGAAATACTGGGTGAAGATAAGCACTTGATTGAAAATTCATGCATAGTATACTTTTGTCATATACATGTAACAATGACTGAAACACAGAACTCACCAGCTAGACAATCAGTATGATACATGCCCAAATAGTGTAAATTTTAAAGATCCCATCTGCAGGGTGACGGAATATTTGCATTGAAATCAATGTTGACAACCGCAAAATAGCGAAGGGCATTTTTCGCAAAACCAATATAAGAGCAAAGACATAAATTCCCTACAATCTTATCGTTTGAAAATGTTTAGAATCCACGGGTGCAATCGACCACCTAGTACAGTATATCTTTTCAAAATAAACAATTTTTTTCATATTATGGTAAATAAAAACGTAATTTTTTATTTTTATGTTAGTATAATACACCACATTTTCAATCAAATTCTCTCGGTTTATCGCTTATTATGTATGCTGATAGTAGCTAGTTGATGAATAGACCTTTATGTAAAATGTGACCATGCAGCCCTTAACTTAGTGATTGTATTATTATGCGCTTCTTTCTACAGGCAATCCAGAACTTCTCAACCATCTATTTTTCATTTACTCATGACTACGTGTATGCCAAAGAAAGTACTCACCTCGTAAATGGTTGATGAATGAGATATCCGACACATATAAGAAAATAATAATAATAATAATAATAATAATAATAATAATGATAACAATAATAATAATAATTAATAATTTTATTGTTATCCGTAGGCTCGTCGGGCTGGGTCCTAACCAGGCATTTTTCCTCATCATTTGGCGGTCTTGTGGGGTGAAATAAATGCCTGGGTTCGCGACCAAGGTCCTCTAAATTAGAGTCCTCAGAACACCCGACGACCCGAGCATTTGCTTTGTTTGGTTGTACTCTCTTTATTGATTTCTGCGCAGACATGGTGGCGGGCACGGGAAGGGCCCAGTATTTATAGGCAAATGCCGACGACTCGATGTCACCCGTACGCCTGTGCATTGGATTGTGCCATTGTACCATGGGGGTTACCTGATTTGTTCGTGCTTAGTTAACAGAAAAGGCAACATATTAAGGACAAAACTCAACATTTTTTTTATTATAGGTCTTTTGGTATTATACTACGCCATTTGTATCTCCTTAAGGCTTGAATAATAATGACCTATATAGGGCCTGTTAGTTATGTATTGTTGTTTCTTTCAAAATAATTGTATCCCCCGAACTAGTGTTCGGGCATCGTCGCGCCTCGTCCGCCGCAGAGATTTTCTTGCGAGCGCTCTACCGGCTGCAGTTCTTGTCGGATCACCTTCAAATTTCGCATGGAGGTGCATTATGGTAAGATGAAGACGCCTATTGTTTTTGTTGTGGGCGGAGTCATGGTTGCCATGGTAACCATATTTTTTAAAGAAATGGTAAAGATTTTCTTGTGAGCGCTCTACCGGCTGCAGTTTTTGTCGGATCACCTTCAATTTGTTTGGCATGGAGGTGCAGCTCTGAGGTCATTTTATTAGTAAACAGTAAGGTTCATTTTAACTTAATACAATATTATATTTTTTTCTAATATTGTCTACTAATGACCTTTAGTGGCATGACGTACACTTCCACAAAAGTACAAAAGGTCAAATTTGTCAGCAGTGATACCCGAGGTCCCAAATTGCCACTTTATCCATTTCAGTCACAACATTGATTCAAATGGGGGATGGGTGACGGGTTCGGGGGATACATGTACTCGGACTGGTCCCCCTCCAAGTGCTCTAGTTCAAATAATAATATAAGCTTAATCAGAGCTTGATTGACTAACGGGGTGAGGTCAAATCAAATAAATCATATTTCTTAATAAAAGGACCAAGTTAATTGAATTGAAGTGTCGGAGGTACCAAAGATTTACTGGATAATCTTGATATTTCTTATAAAAAGACCACGATCCCTTTGTGTGCGCGCTAAACTCTTGTTTAAAGAGGCATTATGCATGTATTAAGTACAACGCTTATACTTTTACAAAACAATATTCGTTGCAAAACAACCTTGTACTATTTACTTATTTATTTATTTATTCATGATTTTTAAGCTGGATGACTCATTGTCACCAATATGGTGGTCTTCCATGAGGCCCTGATAACAAAAATAAGTAACAATACCAGTTGACAAAATCATGCAAATTATTTCATAACTAAATATAAATCCATTGTCAACACAGCCAAACTTGACACTCCAGTGGGCCACCATTTTAACCTTCCTAACCATTCCATCAGTGATATGATTCTGCAGGGCATTGAATCTTTAGGTACCCATCCCGACACAGTCCGTACCAGCAGGGAGAAGTACTGGATGAGAAGACTTCGCACCATCCAACCTCATGGCCTCAACATCCAGGAGGGAAATGATTAATACATTTTTTTACTCCCCTTCCTTACATTATACTTTCCACTCCCATTTAGTTTATTTTACTCCTCCCATCGCCCCGTGACCTATTTTTATTACATATTTCTCACTGTATGCACCCTTACACCTCCCATGCATATTGTATATATATATATACACATATTTTATTTGCATTTTACCCCCTCGTTGGATGTAGACATACGTATATTACAGACTTTATATGCACATGTATGTATTTTTTAGTACATACTATGCTTTACATCTTATAGTCTTGTATACAGTACCCTAGATAGCAAATATATATTTTTTCACTACACTTTACTCTATATGCCATATATAATGCACATTGTGTCTGACAACTCGATTCCCTCTTTATTTTCTGCCCTACCACTCCACTGTACTGGACTTGTACAGTACTTAATGTGCGGTTAGGTAAACCCTAAACACTACCCTAACCCTAACCCTACACTCCAAAGCCTACCCCCCACCCTTTTTGGATACCATAAACGCGTCACACGGGTAATTATGTGCTTACCCCCCCCCCCCCCCCCCCCCAGCGACTACAGTGAACTCTTAGTTACATACACACAAAACTGTGTATGTGAAGCTACAAAATAACTCTATATGCGTGAAACCATGAAGCTACATGGTGAAACGTAGTACACGCAGTGGGCTACATGTAGAACACAGTGCGCTGTGCGAACGAATTACACATGTAGCGTTGTGTATTTATGGCCACGCTGTTCGTTGGCATACCTCCCCTTCACAGGGAAAGGGCATGGGCTTGTGCTGCATGAAGCTACAAACCCGCTTCATGGGTTGGCAGAATTATTAGGCCTACTCCCTGCGGAAATTCAATGTTTAAAATGAATTTATGAAATATGGACGGGACGTCAGCCCTTAAGAAGTGCCTCCCACCACTCTAAGAACCATTCCCCGCCCGCGGGTACCAAAAGGCGGGGACCGAAAGGGCCAGGGGAGACGCCTATTCGAACCAAAAAATAGGCCCCAAATCCTTAGTGTATTATATTAATAGATTATTATTATCAAGTGGTGCGTATTGCCTTTTCTCGTTAGATATTGTATTGAATATGGTGTTCTTCTTGCGAAACATATCGCTAAAATTCGCGAAAAACAAAATAACATGACTTGGCAGAGTTGGAAATGATAAATATCCTTCACCTTAAGAACTTTAATAAATATCGAATTGTATTCTGTCTGTGAGGTTATTCCTGAATCACTCAAAGGCCTTACCTCTAATGCCGTTATATGAGAGTTTATGAAGAACGATTTCATGGTTGATAGTATCGAAGGCCTTGGATAAGTCCAGGAACATACCAACAGTGTGACAACATTGATCAATGGGAGTAGGAACGTTATTCATGAATTATAAAACTGCATGCAAAGTACTGTGCTTTATGAGAAACCCAATTAACTAAAGTCGGGGGGGGGGGGGGGGGTCGTCGGAATTCTTGGGGAGCTAGATAATCTTGGTTGACACCAAAACTTTTGAAAAGCCCTGGGGAAACTTATTGTAGCTGATATTTTTAGGGCTCAGCCAGTCTGGTGTACAATCGAAAGACTTATGCATGAGG
Source organism: Heliocidaris erythrogramma (assembly GCA_025617745.1). Lineage (NCBI taxonomy): Eukaryota > Metazoa > Echinodermata > Echinoidea > Camarodonta > Echinometridae > Heliocidaris > Heliocidaris erythrogramma. The sequence goes on from CM046854.1 coordinate 3,308,008, forward strand.
CAATGTTGGTTACAACAAAGTGAGGTAGTGACTTTACCATGCCAGTATACAGAGCATTACATAAGGTCAATGGGTCATAAAACTCATAAACGCTTGTTTCTGGGTAAATCGGCCTATGGTGTAAAATTCCCCATGAAAACTGATGATTATCTGAAACGCGGGCAAGGGAGAATTTGATAATTCAGGGACGCCGGATTTTTCGGAGAACAAAACTGTTTGCTATTCTGTATCTTTTGGGGGAATTGAGGGACTGCAATCTTCATTATTTTTAAACAATTTATAATCCGAACCTAGATGGTCGTTGTCTAAGGTTTCTTGAAGGAACGATAGAGATAACGACAGAAAGGTCGGACTAAGAGAGAGAGAGAGAGAGAGAGTGAGAGCGAAAGGGATGTTGTCTTTATAATACTACTAATAATAATAACAATAATGATGATGATAATAATAATAATAATATTAATGATAATTAAAAAATCTTTTTAGGTCCAAATTTAAACGGGCATTTCCAAGTGCACTTTTTTCTGTGTAGAAATTAAGACTGGCTACCAAAATCAAAAAGTCCTGCTAATATAAAAATCATTCTAACTTAACCCCAAGTAATTCAAAATGATGATAATGACAACAACCAAAATATAGTAATGATAATAATAAAAAAAAATTAGGCCCTAATCGTTCTAACTTAACCTCAAGTATTAATTAAAAATAACCTTACAAAGTGACGATGCAATTGGTAATACCTAGCATGTGATGAAAGAAACATGGCAGTAAAATTATTTAATCTTGCTAATGGTTTGATGGAAGAAAAGTTATTGTGATAAAAAAATAATAACTTAGAATTTCGAGACTGTCTTGGTATTCAGTGCTCTCTTTTTTCTCCTTTTTCATAATCTATTTAAATTGTCAAAGATTCCAAATAAAATTGCCCCAAGAAATTAATAAATAAATGAATGAATTGATAAATTGATTAATGATATAAATGAATCATTGCATGAGGTCTTGTCCTTGTTAGCATAATTTATATCTGGTAAGAGATTCCATATATTTTGCTTTTTGAAAATATGAGGCAAGGAGAAAAAAAAGTGATCTAAAATCCGGGATTGGGCGATTGTGTTTGTAGAGGTCTCAATGGAGCGGGGCTGGGCCACGTGAAAAGAATTTCAATAATAAAATGCTTCAGATCTTTGTAAAAGCTAAAACGGCGGAGAAAGGGCCATCACTGCCGCCGTTCAATACCCCTTACCTCCCCGTGATCCGCCTATAGAACAAAAGCATAACTTTCAGTATTCTGATAAGCATGCCTTCACAAACGGGGACCGAATTCTAAGCGAAATTCGCGTCATGCGGGTGACAATTCACGCCCACGCTGGCTGGTGTACGCTCATTGACTATGAACATGGCGAACAAAGAAGCCGACAAAATATACAGCTCCTCATTGTCCCTTCCACAATTGTTCTGGTAGACAAAAGAACATCCCTTGATTGCTATTATGCAAAAGTATGTAGAACAGGTGTCACGTGCATATTCACACGTTCTACTTATTTTACATAATAGCAATGAAGGGATGTTCTTTTGTCTACCAGAGCAATTGTGAAGAGTACAATGAGGAGCTGTATATTTTGTCCGCTCTCTTTGTCATCGTGTTCATAGTGATTGTACGTAATTTACATACAATTTGCATAATGACGGGTTTTTGCACGCCGCACGGGACCTTGGCACGTGGTCGAGTTCAAGGGAGACGTTGCTAGGAAGTGCTCAACGGACCATAACGAGCTACGGGGCAGCTACGAGCACCGTTTTCTCCGTTTTTTAAATTCCTTGGCGGAGGTTTTCATGTTTTAAATCACTTTTTACATTGACTTCTGTTTTAGTAATTTATCCATGTTATACATCATTTTAAAGGTTATTAACCAGTGATACTAGAACACATGAAAACCGACATTTGCAATTTTGCGACTTCCGCCTGAAACCGTCGCGTTTGGTCACATATTATTGTAAATTTTGGGATAAAACTAGTAGAAACAATGAACTATAGCTTTAATAAAGCAGGGACGCTATTTACATCACAAAGACAAGGCGTAATTCCTTTGGTAGCAAGAAAAACAAACACACAAACAAATTTAAAAATAGGTGATAGATACAAACAAAATACCGACCTATCCCATTATTGCATGTATATTTCAAAATATGTTCAAAGCTCTAGAGATGCGACATAAAGATATTTTACCTAGTATGATACACCCATATCAAACAGTGGTGTTTTTTTTTAAAGAAAGGTAACTGAACATTTTTTTCTATTCTAAACTTAAGAATAAAAAAGGCTCTATAGTACGTCTGCATTTCAAAAAAGCATTTGATTCTCTGAACCATCCAGTTTTATTTGGAGTGTTAAAAAAAATTGGACAACGATTTAGTGACTTCCATGTGCTTTGCAACGATATTAAGAGTTGCGTATTAAATGAAAAATAAAGTTTCAACAGGGAACTTTAAAACTGAAAGAGGTATGCGACATGAATATCCGTTATCTCCATATTTTTCTTAAAAATTGAAATATTTGTAATTCACATTCGAAACAATTAAAATAACAGGAAAAACTGAAGGTAAATGATAAACAAAAACTTGCTATTAATGCTGATTACGTAACCATTTTCTTATCTAAAGATCAGTGTTATGCGGATCTCTTAGCTACGCTCGATGACTTTTTAACATTTCCTACTTATTCTACGATAGAACGGCACAACTGCAAAGAAGCTTGTTGAATATAAAATCCAAACTGAATTTATGGAAGGCGTGATATTTTCCCCTTACTGCAAAATCCTGATAAATATAACATGGCATGTATTAAATTGAAGCTACAGGAGCACGTGGGTCAGCATCAGTACGTGAAGAACTAATATTTGTTTATAACATTAAAGTACCCCGTCTACAGGTGAACGTCTCGAGTTTGGATATTGCTACCAAAATACTATCGAATAACAAACGAAATTCATTTTTTTAATGCCCTTTTCGTGAGATTTCTTTGATTTTAGACGATAAAAAGCAAGATACTAGCATAGCTAAGCTGCTGTGAAGTTTGTTTTCCTCTTCAAGGTAAATATTAAAGTAAAATAGATTCCGGGACAGGGATCTAAAATCCTACATCGGCAAATTGTACTACAACGTGTATTAACCCGGGGGATGCGTATGCTACACAGTCGTCGAAGTGTAAGGGTAGGGCAGTGTAGAGCCGTTATCTAGCGTTCCTCACATATATTTCCACTAAAATTCACCGAAATCAGGAATGGAATACCAAAGTATCTCATACATATTATGTTTATACAATGAGAATAACATGAGAGTATATTTAACGCGTTCGTTTCCAGTTTCCTTTTTCCTACCAGAACTGCACATGACCTTTAAGGTTTTGTCAAAATGTTAGACAAATACGTTGGAAACATTGTAAGGATAAATTTTTAAAGTTCTGGGAATATTTTACACTTCTGTACTGTCAAAACAAGTCAAATCCATGGAAAGTCCTTTTACTCATGAGAAACTATCACTCTTCTCCTACTCAAAGCTCTTAAATTCTTAGCCAGTAATCCGAATTCAAGATAAATCATCAAAAATACAAAACGCTACAACAGGCAGATATACAAAATATTTTTATAGCTTAACAATCCTGGAACATAAAAAGTCTTTGATATACTAAATGACTCATAATTATGGCATTGTACCAGAAGACATCAATAGCCTTTTATTATTACAAGGAAGATAAACAATAGACACAAATCTAAGAATGGCACAATACAATTTTTTTAATAACTTGAATACAAGTAATCAACTAGCTGGCCCGCATCGGGAAAGGACTGATGGTAGATACTCTTTCTGCAGTAGTGAACCAGAAACATCTGTTTTTCAATGCTCTAGGGTTTCAGCTTTTTGGAAAACAGTTTTCTCCCACTATTCTCAAAAAGCAAGTGATTGCACACCTTTACTCCTGTGAAAGAATCTTGTTAGGTGCAATACAACGCACAAACAGATTCACTCAAACGTTCAACTTTTTAGTCTTACTGAGAAAGCAGTTTATTCTGCGATGTTACGAACGACAATCTATTTTTGTTTTTTGCAAAATTCTGTACAAGAAACTATGTATTACATTGGTAAAACGTTTTTCAAAAATCTAATATCACAATTCCAGTCTGATTCTTAACACTACTGTAGTCGATAACATCTAAAAATCACAAAATGTTCTGTATTTGCCCTATGTTAATCCACTTTCATATTCCGATATATTGGATGTGATTTTATGTTTAACTCGAATAAAGTACATGAAGCAGTTTTATAAGCTATATTGAAGAATGATATGGACGCCAATTACCAGCACAAGCTTTGTTATCGTGTGTTTTTTTGTTTTTTGCTTCAACAGCGTAGTGGTAGTCGATGTTGTTCCCGGTGATGTCACTTCATAATTATTAGCTTTGAGTGGCATTATAGTCATAAAATTCGTGTAACCGAAAAATTGATAATTTTAGGGGATGTTCGTGCACTCTGGAATATTCGTTTTGTAAAGAGGTTATTATTTGAAAGAGCAAACATTTTATAAAATTGGGGTCATATGTCCATAATTGCACGATATTGGCAAACATTTGAATACATTTTTATGTTCTTTTTCAAAAAAATCGGTAACTTTTTTGTGAATGTGTATTTGATAAGCAAAAAATTAAATAAATTAAAAACCGCAAAAGTATAATATATTGTAGAAAGTGTGCTTGAAAATGTGCACCCCCAATATATATATATATATATATATATATATATATGTATATTATTTTTTTTTAATGCGTCATTCTGACTCCGCTATTGAGAGTGACACTACCGAGTTCTTGTCGTTTTTGTTGTACATGTGTTGATTTGTAGATACCGATAACGATAACAAGATTTTCAATCAAAGGTATATCCTACAATATGCTAATGTTAAAGCATGATCATAGTAGGGCATGTGTTGGGTGGACTTTTAATTTAAAAAAAAATCTTCGTTATCGTAATCGTTAGCCGGCAAATGTGACCAGCCATTTACTTGTATTATATGTACTTCTTTCTACACTGTAAAAAATAACTGTAAAACTTCAGGTTTCCTGGCCCTTGAAATTACAAGTTATTGCCGTCATTTCAATTTTACAGGCTTTTTCCTGTAAAACAAGAGCAAGTTTGTTCGTTAACCGGAAATCAGCATTTATTTTCAATCGCCCAATAAAAAACACCGTTAAAAAAACATTTTCTCATATTTTAACAAGTTACCCTGTTAAATTACCAAATATGTGGGAAAATTTACCTAACTGCGACTTTAGGCGAAACCTAACAATCGGTTTATTTCGTCACAATAGAAACTCAACGTTAGGGCGAAACGAGTATGGGTTAGGGCGAAACGGAACAAAAGAATGAGACAAAAGATTTCGCCCTAAGTCGCAGTTAGAGTTATAGTAACACTTATATGAATATTCATGAATTTTTAGTAAGTGTATGGTTTGGGGTTGCCGATTTAGTAACTGTCACAAAAGGAATAAAAAACTATAAGGTGCATATAAACGATTGCATTAAATTGAATTAACTAGATAGGATATGTTTAGGATAGGATAGATTAAGGTGGAGAATAGGATAACATAAAGCATGGCTATACACTAATAACTGTAAAACTACAGACTTTCTGGCTTTCCTTGAGACTGACTACAAACTATTTTAAATTTTAAATTTACAGTCTCTTTCCTGTAAAAAAACGGAAATATTTTTTACAGACTGTAGTTTTACATGAGGCTGCAAAATAACGTGCACTCCTGGCGTTTCGACTGCCAGGAAATTTCCTGTAAAAATACCCACATATTTTTTAACAGTGTACGTTCATTTACAAATGATTACGTGTACGGCAAAGGAATACTTACATCGTCGATCGTGGATGCATGGAATATTCGTCAGAATTAAGAAAATCCAACCCCCCATCTGAACCATCCATATGATGCTCAGATTTCAAAGGCTCGCCGGGCCGGGCCCGTGCTCGATATCGGAACTTATCATTCCGCGGTCTTGTATGTTGACATCCCTCGGCAACGCGACCAAGGTTATCTAAATGGATAGACTCCCCCTTTCCAAAAGGCCCGGCGACCCGTGCATTTTCCATTATTGGTTGTAATCTAATAAAGGACGTCAGCAGAGAAACTCAACTTTAGTAGAACTTCGAAAATTGACGGTAATGACCTAGTATTTATAGGCAGATGTCTGCCTCTCGATCGCACGCGTGCGTGCGCGCTTTGCGTTCTGCGCTGCTTTTGCATTACTACACTCGTGGATTCAAACACGTAGGTAGCTCAGATTCGGTGGGTTTTTTTTATAGGTTTTTTGTTTCTCTTTTTTAAAATTTGTTTATTCGCTCTCTCTTCTTTCCAATCAGTACACATGTCACAGAAAAGACATAACTGGTAGGGACTAAAAAAATTTGTTCACCAAACATTCAAAAACCTTCAAAATCGCTCAGTAAGGGGTTATGGGATACTCTTTCCCTCCATAATTCCCTGACAAGTAAAAACAAAACAAAACAAAACAAAACCGGCGCCAAAAAGGGGGGTCCGGACCCCCGCGGTAATCTTGTAGAAAATATATTGATAATGATTATTCACTCCTATGACTATCACTATGAACATGACGAACAAAGAAGCGGACAATTTATACTGCTCCTCATTGTACCCTTCACAATAAGCCTGTTCACAGATAGAGCCTGCGCATGCGCGAGCTACGAGGTCACAGGTGGTCACAGGTCAATGGAGACCTTTCCGGCCGCTTTCTTTGTTTACGATCCTTCGACCGTGTTGTTTTCAGCGTGCGAGTTGTTGTGATTTCATTTGGTCCTTTCAACTTTGTTAAACCATTGATTTTTCTCTCGGAAGGGTGATCTCCATCGAAAGTTAGTTATGGGATTATATTCATTTGCTTTTCTAATATTAATTACGGGGGAGAACATAATATCTGACGCCGAAATGATGAACAATGTTTAGAAAATACTCTCGGCTCTCGCGACGAGTCTCACGCCGTTTTCAGTATGTGGGACCGAAGAGCGCTGAAGATGAGCGTCTGCTACAACAAAGTTCGTGACGGTATTTCACTTACGATTCAGACAAAATTAATTTGGGAGATGAATCCCTAGCAAAAAGAGTTATGATAGGGGTATAATGAAGATTTGTACAGAGTGTAGAACTACGTCAAGGTAGAGCTACTGACGTTAATTTTATGCAGTTGTCATTTTCGTTGTGTCACCCTGCGAGAGCAAGAGCAGGCTGAACAGAGCTACACAAGTACAACTTAGATTTTTTTTCAGAAATAAAGGAAGATACTGGGACCAATCTTCGACGGGATCAATTTTCGACGAGATGAATGATGCATCATATTTTAAAATTATTTAGAAGGAAATAAAATGCATAAAACAGTACCAAAGTCTCATGTCATTTATAATTATATTAGATATTTTTTCAAAAAATGTTTTTTTTTTTTTTTTTTTAGAACGATAAAGTTTAGAGAAATTGTATTGGTAGACTGTCAAGGGCATTTATTTTTATGGCATAATCGTCTATTAGTCCTCACCCTAACCCTAAATACCCTAACTGTAACCCTAACCCTAAACATAACATCAACCTTCATAAGTTCATTTGTGAAATGGGGACTATATCATGATAATGCCATTATCATTTATTTATTTTTTTGTTTTCATTTTTTATTTTTTTTTTAATTCTTTCTTTATTTATTTTTTTTTTCTTTTTTTTTTTTTTTTTTTTTGGGGGGGGGGGGGCTAGTCTTTACTCGTAATTCTTCTGACCTGTCGTAACGCAGGCCCCCCATGTATGTTGTTAATTGTCAAAATGTATTATGAGTAGACTGATTGCCAGTTTTCCAGGCTTCTGGGGTCCGGTATTGTTCGAGTTGGGGTTTTCAGGAGATCGGCGTATTCTTTACTCTTCTCCGCCTCAGCTTCGGCTGCGCTGGTCGCCGGTGGTGCGAGAGCTGGCATAATCTTGGCCGCATAAACCAGGGCCCGGGCCACCTTCAGATTTCTGAAGTCTTTCAGGGTACGAACTGTCCAAAGCCGTATTTCATCAATGGATATTTCTGATTCCTGATCCATAATTTAATGAATAACGGAGAAAGAGATGTGAATATTCGTTGACGACGCAAGAATCAATAACGCGAGAGACAATACGGAGACAAAAAAGCTATGCAGCACGCGCGATTGACATTCGTTTTGTACATGTTCCGAGCGGCTGACGGACGGGTATGACCTTTCTCGCGATCGGCGGCACGCACGGTCGTATTTTGGTTCTCCAATGACCTCTCGAGCCGTGACGTCAGAAACCGCAGTCGCTATCCGTGAACACGCTTATTGCACTGGTTAACAAAAGAACATCCATTCATTGCTATCCTGTAAAAGTATGTAGAACAGGTGTCACATAATAGCAGTGAAGGGATGTCCTTTTGTTTACTAGAGCTATTGTGGAGGGTACAATGAGGAGCTGCATAAATTGTCCGCTCTCTTTGTCACCGTGTTCATAGTGTATATTGATTAACTCTTTATGTGTCACACACACATAACCCCTCTGTGCCACATTATTTTAGGGTCGCACTTGGTACAGGGGTTCCTAACGGAATGTGCTGATTCAAAGGGCTATAACATTTTACTGGGTGATCATAAAAAAAAGGGTTGTGTAGCATTGTTGTAGAAAATAAAATGGGCTTTCTAATCATACCATATTTCTTTGATTTCCCTTATGACCTTTTTCAATAAATTACATACATTTTGTCCGAGTATTTTTCTTTTCAACAGTGTTTTATAAGTCTGATACCTCTTATTTATATATAGTGTTTCATATTTAGACTTAATTTGCTGGAAAGGTAAACTCCTAAGCTTTATTTTCATACCAAGATGAAGTATACAGGAAGCAGAAAAGGTTGTTATTTTTAGAAGAGAAAAAGAGCTTTCCACGGGGAGAGACCTCTGAGTGTTTGGCTAAGCCACGCTTGACAATAGCGGTAATCTCCCCATTGACTCGCAGACGGTCCATGAATGGTCTGTTCTATGGAGAGACCAACATGCAGTATCTTTTGTTGTTACTCATTGATTTTCTTCACTGATTAGGGTACAGTGAATAGATTGTTACATCACCACTACTACCACAACTCACGCGAAACACTACGGGTGGGACTAGAGTGACTGCTTTCATCAATCATGAGTCGTCTTCACTACTCCCTTCCTCGGAATCAGAGTCCCTCCTCCACTTTTCCATCGTAACCAGCTCGCGAGCCTCCTCTAGACTGAAAACACGTTGCCGTTTCCGCTGAGGAGCCATCGTATTAGGTGAAAAAACTGAGATAGTAAAGCGCAAAATACTCTGATATTTCTTATGAGACCGTATGACGATACGAAGATGATAAGAACGCTAGCGGTGTATAGAACACAGACAATGCATGCCGCAAATCAATGCTGCCCGCTACGAGCATTTATATGGCTGTGTATTGGACTTGTGTCTTATTTTGCAAATCGGCGAACGAAGCACGGCTACGGGCGTGCAGATCGGCGAACAAAGCAAACAAAGAGTTAATTTCCGTTTTTCATACATTGTCCGTTGAACAGAGGGGTCAAATACCGCGTTGTGTGTACAATGTTATATGCTGCAGCCTGCAGTTCTTGTGACTCTTACTCTTAATCTGTGGGGGTGTGACGTCAATTAGCCAATCAGCTCACGAGTTTTAAGGAACGGTCCCAAAACCTCTACTCCCCCCCCCCCCCCCCCCCCCTTTCGCCTAAACAAAACATAATTTGGACATGTCAATTACCGGGGGTAATTGTCCTAGAACCACTTTATTCAATACCAAAGACGTAAGAACACTGTCAAAACTTGCCAATTTTGTTTTAAAATATTATGTTAAAGTTTTGTAGATCATAAATAATAACGGCACGCGTTATAAACTCAGGTTATGATTTACCTGTATTGCGTAAACTATAATTTCATAGTTTCCTGGATTTTGTTTTTGCCCATATTGCCATCTTTTTAAAATTATGTTATGTATATGTCATAATATTATGTACTATATGTATTTTCTCATACTCCGAAAGGGGTCGATAGAAATAAAGTTCAAATTTCAAAGTTCAAAAGTTCGAAGTACACAGCCTGAAATAGTTCAGTGCACAAAGAAAAACCATAACTATTTGACTGTAGTATACACGCATAAATTTCTGTCCATGATTTCATTTCATCTCATATCTGTATCAGAAAACAAAGCCTATTTGAGGAAGGAACCCCCCCCCCCCCCACACACACAACAACAACAACGAGCAAGCCTCTATTGTATAACTGCATTCAATAGGCATAATCTTTCTAATTTATGTTTGTCCTTGGACATGAAAACAAATAACGGTGACTTTGCATAATAAATGTATGAAATATCATTGCATGAGTAATGACGGATTATTACAATAGTTCTGATCTGTAGAGACATATTTATACCATATTTATCACTTTTTGCAAGTTTATACCATGGTTTACTCCCACCTCAGTTGCGAAATACATATGTAAAGTACAAAACAACGTTTGCATAACAAGAGGAAGGTTTTTCTTTTCATATTGATTTTGTACTACATTATAGTGATGCATGCAATCTCATTCATATCTGCATTGATATCTAAAAGGAAACAGAACAAAAACAACTCTGGATCTGGATTAATCTTCTAGTAAAAAAAACCCCCAACAAAACAGAAGTACAAATTTGCATATTCATTAATGTTTTCTGAATTACAAGTAATCTTTATGAGTCCATTCACATGTCAATGTCCGGGTTTATTCTGAATTCGATGCCTTTAATTGCTCACAACTAAACTACAAAACAGAATTACTCGTGTCCTTAATACTAATAATTGTAGACGACTTCGAGTGGGAATTGAGTTCGGTAAAGAGCTTGTCCGGATGTTCTCCAAACTATCAAATAAGAGTTAAACACGATTGCTGCTCAAGAAAACACAGTCTATGATATGTTACTCTTTGCGGTAATAGTTGTACATTAATCAGATTTGTTCAGCAAATGTTCTGGTTCATTGTAAACTGTCTCCACTTAAACTTCGCAGGTGGCTGTTGTCAAGAAATTATCTGGGTAATGTGACAGTTCAGCAAACTGGGTCTCTCTCCTTACGCGGAAACATATTCATGGCTCCATTTAACTAATCCATTATATCCATTGAACATATTCCACTGAAATATATCCTACACATGCATTCACTCATACAATATAATCATGTTGTAGATCATTATAAGATGCTCTTTCCATAGATCATATTCTACTAACATATGGTATACAACACTGTTGGTATGTTCCTGGACTTGTCCAAGGCCTTTGATGCAGTGCTTTTCGAAAAAAACCCAGATTGAGACTATCTGCAGTGCATGTGCTTCCCAGAGAAATTAGTCCAATTCCCTTATCATTTTGATGATTCTAATTCTCACAATATACACCAATTCTTATGTAGACATGATACCTTTACCAATTGCTTTGAGACAGTTTGTTCACAATGTAATCGCATGACCAAAGTCAACTTCATCTTTAAACATGTGTTCATAATGTAAAGGGGAAAAAGGATTAATGGATTCTATTTGTCATTATCATTTCTAAACATGACCTGTTTGCAGGGGATATCGACTGAGCAGATACTTTTTAAAGTTCACACATATCAAAATTAACAAAATATTTAGAATGGGGGTTTCTTTAAATTTAATGTCTAAAGAGTTACATTTAATTGATAACTCCAATGTTTCGTGTGATCAAGTAATTTGCATGCAATTCATAATTTATAAATAATGTTGTTATTTTGCATTCATCAATGCTGTCACACTGTTGGTATGTTCCTGGACTTGTCCAAGGCCTTTGATACAGTGCTTTTCGAAAAAAACCCAGATTGAGACTTTCTGCAGTGCATGTGCTTTCCAGAGAAATTAGTGCAATTCCCTTATCATTTTGATGATTCTAATTCTCACAATATACACCAATTCTTATGTAGACATGATACCTTTACCAATTGCTTTGAGACAGTTTGTTCACAATGTAATCGCATGACCAAAGTCAACTTCATCTTTAAACATGTGTTCATAATGTAAAGGGGAAAAGGGATTAATGGATTCTATTTGTCATTATCATTTCTAAACATGACCTGTTTGCAGGGGATATCGACTGAGCAGATACTTTTTAAAGTTCACATATATCAAAATTAACAAAATATTTAGAATGGGGGTTTCTTTAAATTTAATGTCTAAAGAGTTACATTTAATTGATAACTCCAATGTTTCGGGTGATCAAATAATTTGCATGCAATTCATAATTTATAACAATAATGTTGTTATTTGCATTGATCAATGTTGTCACACTGTTGGTATGTTCCTGGACTTGTCCAAGGCCTTTGATACAGTGCTTTTCGAAAAAACCCAGATTGAGACTTTGACAACATATTGTGTGTTTTAAGGAAAGAGGATGTTCTTGTATAGACGCGTTTTTCAAGAACATTTAATTAGGAGGTAAAAGATACGTTTCGTATCGTTTCTTTTTCTTGTTTTTTGAAGAGTGATATTACTTAAACAATTTTCATTTTGTCTGCTACCTGGCCTGTATTAAGAAAATATTGAAAATATAATTGCAGTAAGGGACGAGCGATCACTCTCATCATTATTGTTAGAAATGAGTTCGGAATTCCATCGAACCTGGAACTCTTCCTAGTGTGCATATTATTATAAATATTTACTTGCGTATCGAAGCTCCATTAAAGTAGAAAAAGAAAGTTTCACGAGAATTGTGAAGTTGAGTACATGAACACACATATATTAAAGGGTCGAGAGGGAATCGGGATCATTATCCAGGTGTAGCCATTCCTTTATTATAAAACTTCAGGTAAGGTGGGCCAGGACCGTGAGGCAGCATGAGGGGATGGAAAAGAGAGGAGTTATCAAATGTTCATGGAGGGGGGGGGGGGGGGTGAAGGGTAGGTGCAGAGGATGATAGACAAAGGGAGGTAGATAGGGACTCCTTAGCCTCTGAGCATGTAAGAATATACTCATGTGGAGTGGTAGCGGTATTTAGGGTAATAGGGTCTACATCATATTCAGAGGAAGGATTGCAGGTAGGTTGAGAAAGAGTGAGGGGAGTGTTAACCACTCCTGTTTAACGGCACAGAGTGTTACGCTGGCAGCTTGAAGCGGTTTTACGCCATCCCGCTCGTATCTCATCTAACTTTCCAAATGATATTACAAAACTGCATTTATGTACATTTCACTGATTTATCCATATCTGTCATATTGTATCATTATTTGGGCATCGACATCTTTTGAAAATTTAGCAAGAATTCATCTTTAAGCATGTGTTCATAATGTAAAGGGGAAAAGGATTAATGGATTCTATTTGTCATTATCATTTCTAAACATGACCTGTTAGCAGGGGATATAGACTGAGCAGATACTTTTTGAAGTTCACATATATCAAAATTAACAAAATATTTAGAATGGGGGTTTCTTTAAATTTAATGTCTAAAGAGTTACATTTAATTGATAACTCCAATGTTTCGGGTGATCAAATAATTTGCATGCAATTCATAATTTATAAATAATGTTGTTATTTTGCATTCATCAATGCTGTCACACTGTTGGTATGTTCCTGGACTTGTCCAAGGCCTTTGATACAGTGCTTTTCGAAAAAACCCAGATTGAGACTTTCTGCAGTGCATGTGCTTTCCAGAGAAATTAGTGCAATTCCCTTATCATTTTGATGATTCTAATTCTCACAATATATACCAATTCTTATGTAGACATGATACATTTACCAATTGCTTTGAGACAGTTTGTTCACAATGTAATCGCATGACCAAAGTCAACTTCATCTTTAAGCACGTGTTCATAATGTAAAGGGGAAAAAGGATTAGTGGATTCTATTTGTCATTATCATTTCTAAACATGACCTGTTTGCAGGGGATATCGACTGAGCAGATACTTTTTAAAGTTCACATATATCAAAATTAACAAAATATTTAGAATGGGGGTTTCTTTAAATTTAATGTCTAAAGAGTTACATTTAATTGATAACTCCAATGTTTCGGGTGATCAAATAATTTGCATGCAATTCATAATTTATAACAATAATGTTGTTATTTGCATTGATCAATGTTGTCACACTGTTGGTATGTTCCTGGACTTGTCCAAGGCCTTTGATACAGTGCTTTTCGAAAAAACCCAGATTGAGACTTTGACAACATATTGTGTGTTTTAAGGAAGGAGGATGTTCTTGTATAGACGCGTTTTTCAAGAACATTTAATTAGGAGGTAAACAAAGATACGTTTCGTATCGTTTCTTTTTCTTGTTTTTTGAAGAGTGATATTACTTAAACAATTTTCATTTTGTCTGCTACCTGGCCTGTATTAAGAAAATATTGAAAATATAAATATGCAGTAAGGGACCAGCGATCACTCTCATCATTATTGTAAGAAATGAGTTCGGAATTCCATCGAACCTGGAACTCTTCCTAATGTGCATAATATTAGAAATATTTACTTGCGTATGTGGGAGACAAAACATATGGAGTAAGTAGGAGAAAAATATATATGGAGTTAGGTATTCATCACAACCAGAGCATGACTTTGAGTAATGCATTTAATCCTCCTAGTACACGTATATGCAGAATGTTAAAGGTTCCCTTTTATGAAATTCTAATTTGTGGTATTTTGTACATGATACTCATCTAAATTGAAAAATGACATCCGTTTGCAATAAATACGTATCAAAATATTTTTAAAATAATATTTTCCCCAGGTATTCATGTCCAAAACAGTCTGCTAAGCTCCGCCCCCTTTTAAACCCCGAATTCTCGTTCCGCGAGCATGATTGACGTGTGACGTCACAAACCGACATTGCCGATGCTTGTTTACAATATTGCATATATATCACATGTGCAAACTAACTTGCTGTTGTATATACCACCTCGAAAACCACCTCTAAAGCGAAGTATGCCGCAAAAGTAAAATTAACTCGCGCCCATTGGAAGGGGCCGAGTGACCGCAGTGTTGTGTGCTCCGAGCACTTTTGTGCGGAGGACTTCGTCGATAGCACGGGGCTGCATGCGGCGTTTGGCATCAAGAAGAGGCCGTCTATCTATCTATTGTCAACTATAACGGTACCTACACTTACTTAGTGTAGCAGCACAAAGAAAACAAGCAAGATAACAGGAGAGCTAAGAGTTTTCTGGATATCAATGTTAGAATTTACTAGAATCAAACGCTACCACCCCATGCACCAGTAAAACTGCCCAAGCGCAAGCCCAGGCAGGGTCAGCAGGCGAACGACCAAACGGCGCGGCGTGTACCCCTGCGCACATCGAGCTCACTGCCTCGATCAGGGAAGTATCAGCTCAGCCTCTCGGGCAATTTGCAAGCGTAAACAAGATTCATAATACGTGATTTGGATATGCGTGAATTAAACTTTAATCGGTAATTTATTATCAAAAATGAATTACCAGTTGTTATTCCCAAGTCTCCCGTCGATATCCTCTCCGTTATTAAAATCAGGGACGTCTCTGTCACCCGGGGGGGGGGGGGGGGGGGGCACTCACATATATATGTCACACATGTATGTGCCGCTGTGACGTCCCCCATTTTCAACCTTCTCGGGTCGCTCCCATGATATGCGATTTTCACTAACCGCACCTAGATTGGCTTCCGACTCGCTCCCTAGAATATGTGAAAACAATGCGCACAGCCCATTGTCCGGGAACGGTCGCTCCCTAGCCTCCCAGGCCAGCGCAGCGGGGGAGCTGGGCGGCCTAGTGCCCCCTAACTTAGTGCTAGCGGCGGCTCAGCGAGATCAATCTGCATGCGACATCGAGTCAGTGCAGTGGCGCGGCATGTACAGCGTTAAAAACAGCGCTGCGACCGCTGACTCAGCTCATGCACCGTATGTGTACCAGAGTAGTGAGATCGCGAGCAGCTAAAATTAGCTCTGCCCATGAGCACTTTCGCTCCTTAGACCCTCAAAAATGAGCTTCCTCAATTAACTATTTAGCTCCTTAGCCCCCTGTTTTGAGATTGGCAGCGGCACACCCACATCCAAAAGCAGGTTGAGTGCCCCCCCCCCCCCGGGCTCTGTCATCATCAGAATCTTGCCCAGAATCCGACATGTCTGGCTCAAACATATACGGCCGGGCCCCTAATTCCTCTTCAATTTCTTCTGGGACTTATGCTCCAAATCAGATATATCTGATCCTGAATAAGTGTCCTCGCTATCCGAAGAAGATGCCATCGTTGATGTAGGATTTTGTCTTTAAAAAGCTAAAATGAAGGGCTGAAATGGCACGAAGTCGAAGGGATCTACACGAAGTTCAATAGCCTATAACACACACACACATCGATACTGATCCAGCTTGTGTGAGTTGAGCGTCACATGACGTCATCGATCGCTGGACCGATTTTCCAAAATTTTTAGGGGCTTTCCCAGTTATATTTTTATTTTCAAGTTTACAGATTAATGAATGGAATTCAGGTAATATGGTTGACAGATCTGAATTCACAGTAGAAAAGTCTATTAAATGAAGTTCCTTTGTAATTCCATAAAAGGGAACCTTTAAGTTGCACGCACCTTATTCAGTTTTACCCAGTCAAGGCAACATTCTTCACTGTTTGGGACAAACAAATGCTAAATCCCGCAATAATATGTTGGAGGGATGCCAAAAAAAGAGCCAACAAATGTCGCGACGAAAAGATTTATTTAAGAAAAAACAAAGCAAGACAACAAAAATATTCTCAGTCAAAAACCCGTATTGCTGTTATGAGCCTGTGACTAGAGATTATCCAACCAACATGAGTTACTTTGTGGTCTCACTTCATTTCGACACTAAAAAAAATAACGGCAAATACAAGTACAGTTTACGAAGAAGGATTTCATGGTCGATAGTACCAAAGGCCATGGACAAGTCCATGAACACACCAACAGTGTGACAACATTGATCATTGGAATTAGCGACATTTTTTTTAAATAAAAGAATTGCTTACGAAGTACTGTGCTTTCGAGGAACTTAAAGTAATAGTGTGACAAAATATTGCCATTTTTTAAGAAAGCCATTAATGGTCCGATGGATACCATGTAACATCGGATAACTCTGAACTTACAAACTCTTTTATTTCGATAATTGATAATAACTTTCTTTATCAACATGTATGTCAACCAACTAGGATTACTGAATCGACAAGCAATATATTAGATTTGATATTTTCAACTCGCCCATCACATGTGAGTAATGTCGATTCATTTCCCGGTATAAGTGATCATGAGGCAATAAGATTTACATTGGTTTGTTATATAATTAAAAACGAATCTAAGAAGAGAAAAATATACTTTTATTCCAAAGGCAATTTAGAACAGTTTCACAATGATGTAAAAGATGCTACATTAATAGATGAAAACAATGCATATGATGTAGAACACCACTGGCAATCGTGGAAACATGTTGTGATGAAGATTTGCGATGCAAATATCCCATATGGCAATGTGACAAAAGGATCTAATGTTCAATGGATAAATAAGGATGTAAAAAAAATGATTACAAAACGAAAAAGAATGTTTAACATAGCTAAAAAGTCACGTAAAGAATCTCAATGGGAAAGGTATCGACAATTAAGGAGAGAAGTAAAGAAGAAAATTAAATCTAACTATGTGTCTTTTTTAAAGAATGATTTTTGTAAAAGCTTAAAACATAACCCGAAATTGTTTTGGAGTTTTATCAAGTCTAGAAAATGTGATCATAGTACGGTTGAATGCTTAAAGGTCAATGGTACGCTTATAATAGAAGATCAACAAAAGGCTGATGCTTTCAATGTACAATTTAATCAAGCTTTTAAAGATCACGTAAGCCTCTCAATACCTGAATATAGCAATAAAGCACCTATTATGAAGGACATTCAATGTACAGAGACTGAGGTTTTAAAATTGTTGAAAAGTATAGACGTTTCAAAAGCACATGGACCTGATGAAATATCTCCACGTTTGTTAAAGGAAGGTGCAGACCAATTAACGCCTTCTCTCTGTAAACTTTTTAACATGTCTTTGTCATCCGGCATTTTACCAGAAGACTGGCTCAGAGCAAATGTTTGTCCTATATATAAAAAAGGCAACAAAGAAGACGCTAGTAATTACCGGCCAATATCGTTAACGTCTGTCACATGTAAGATTTTAGAAAGAATAGTCTGTAAACGCCTATTTCAACATTTTAACAATAATAACATTTTATGTGATAACCAACATGGTTTTCGTGAAAAGAGATCATGCGAAACTCAATTAGTAGAGGCTATCGATGATTGGTCATATATTTTGGAAACGGGTTCAAGTGTTCATATTGCTTTTCTTGATTTTGCTAGGGCATTCGACAGTGTGTCCCATGAACTTTTAAGAACAAAACCACAAGTATACGGAGTGAAATCAACTAATTTAAATTGGATAATGAATTTTTTACAAAAAAGATCGCAAAGAGTTGTTATTAATGGTGAATTTTCTTCGTGGATTGATGTTAAATCTGGTGTTGCTCAAGGTACAATTTTGGGTCCGGCGTTATTTCTATGTTTTATTAATGATATATCTAATAACATCGCCTCTACCATTAGATTATATGCTGATGATTGTATTTTATATCGTCGTATTTCTACTTTAGATGATTGTAAAATTTTACAAAATGATCTGCAAGTTTTTAATCAGTAGTCTAAGACATGGATGCTTGATTTTAATTTATCTAAATGCAAGATCATGACGATGTCTCGGAAGCTTCATGATATAACTTACGCATATACTATTGGTGGTCAGGAGCTACAAAATACAATGTCAGAGAAATATTTAGGTCTTATGATCAACAATACTTTAAATTGGAATGATCATTGTTCTGAATTACATGTGAAGTGCAATAGACTTGTTGGTATTATACGGAGGAACTTTATTGACTGTCCAAAATCTGTTTTAAGAAATCTTTATGAATCTTTAGTACGCTCACGTTTGGATTATTGTTGTATAGCATGGGATCCATATAGAAATTCACAAAAACAACAGGTTGAACGAATTCAAAAGCGCTATTTAAGAATGATGTGCAAAGACTGGAGCACTAGTTATGATACTTTATTACAAAAGTTAAGTATGAATACATTAGAGAATAGACGAAAGTACCTCCGACTGGTGTTTTATTATAAGCTTGTTAATGGTTTAATAGTTATAGGACATAAAGACATGTGCACACCTGCGAACAGAATTGGAAGAAACGATCATAACTTAAAGATGCATGTACCCTTCGCAAGAACAGATTATTATATGAACTCATATTATCCTAAAACCATGAATGATTGGAACAAACTTCCGAAGAATGTAGTCAATATGAAAACACTTAGCATGTTTAAAAAAGCGTTAAATAACCATCTCAACCCACATTGTTAATTTCACAGATGCTATACCTCAACTAATTAATTTTGTACTCTGCAATACTACAGTGATTTTACTTGCAATCATCATTATTGTCTATCGTTTACATCTTTTAAATAATACTTTGTGCAATATGTTTATGATATTGAACATACTTGTTGTTTATATCCGGGAAACAGACTTGTATGGGTTGGTCAAACCTTTTTTGTTTTCCCGAGACATGTTTTTATAATGTCTGAATAAATTCAAATCAAATCAAATCAAATCAAATCAAGATAACAATCATAAATATGCAGTAAGGGACCAGCGATCCCTCTCATCATTCTTGTTAACAATAAGTTCAGAATTCCATCGATCCCAGCACTTTTCCTAACATGCATCTTGTTTACAGTGTTTATTACTTCACTTGCGTTTATGGGAGAAAAAAATATGGAGCATGTGGGAGAAATAGAAATTGAGTTACGTATTCACCACGACCAGAGTGGTTTTTTGATTATGGATGTAATAATTTCAGTGTATGTGAAATGTCAAGTCGCATGCACTTTATTCCATTTTACTCAATCTATTTTTAGCAAAACCATTCAAAACTATTCAAGGCGACAGTCATAGTTTGTTTAGGACAGTTTTTTGTATTTTGATGTACATTGGGGAATTCCAAATTCGTAGTCTGCGTGCACTGACACGATGATTGATATATCACCGTCTATAATGAATGAAAAATTGGTGTATAACCATAAGGTGTAATGTGACTTGGGTACTATACATGTAGAATAATGTCTCAATTACAATTCTTTTAAACCTACAGCGGAATTTGTGTCTCGGAAACTCTACAAAAGGACAAAGGGTTATTCACTTTGTTTTTCGGATTTAATTATTTTTTCCGTTGAATATCAAACAAAGAGGAAGACAGAGAGCATATTATATCAAACAATGAATAAAGGAACACTACTGTCCTAAACGTACACATTACTTGCCATAAGACTTAGATACGTAATAGTCTAGAGTTTGGGTCTAACATATTGGTGAAAGTTACAAACAAATTTACTGTATACATTTGTAGGTTTATAGTAAGTGAGAGAGAGAGAGAGAGAGATCTAGAAGAAGAAACATGCAAGGAAAGGAAAGGAAATAGGAACGTGAAGACTGCACAGTGAATAGGCTTTTCATGCGCACGGACATTTTGAAAAAGCTTGGGCGGATATTTCTAATAGTTTGTCCATTGATATGGAAATAAGGATGAAGCATGCACCACACTGAGCTAATGCAGCAATATTAATGTTCACCTTCATAATGAGAAATGTGCCCTGTTTTTTACTAACTTTGGGGGTTAAAATTTATACAAAATATATATCACTTTTGTGACAGGTGCATAATATAGGTATCTATATATCAATATTTATCAAATAGATTAATCTTGCAAAGTTATTGGAGCAAAATAATCCATTTGATAGACTCTTGAATTATTGATAAATAAATTATTCATATTTTCGAAAATACTACAGATTTTGAACATCTTGTGAATTTATCTTCATATGAATTAGCATATCTGAAAGCCCAAGATTCATACGTCACCGTGTACAGTAATTTGTGCATATTACTTATTATGCTGTTCCACAGTTATCAAATTTCATAAAAATTATAAAAGAGTGCCCTGTTTAATGTTCGAGTCTGAAGATGCCGCGATTCACTGGACCGTTGATTGACTCCCTATGACGTAATCAAAATATATATTTTATATACGAGCATTAAAGAGAGAAAAGGAATACCTATATCAATAATTTATGAATAACATAAACCACAGGTGCATTAAAATATTAATTTAAAAAAAAATAAGAAAATGTATAAATATTCTTATTCTGGCAATGAATGAACCCAATGATAATAAACACCAACAACGTTCAAAATGGTTCCTAGCATGAAAATAGAGTCGTGAACATACGTGATGAACAAATACGGGGTCGCTAGGCACGTGTTCATAATGAATGAAAGACAAGGGATGAATGCATTGTATTTATCATTATTTCTTATATACATGATATGTTTGTATGTGGTATCGACTGAGCATATATTTTCTTATGTTCACATATCTAATTATTAAGAAAGGGGGTTCTTTAATTTCAATGTCTAAAGAGTTCCAATGCATGAAACCTGAAAAAATAAATGCGTTCTTGCTAGTGGTTGGATATTGAATTAAAGGGCAATCCAGCCTGAACGTAAACTTTGAAAGTAATCGGACAAGGACTAAAAAGGTTATGGATGTTTGAAAAATGAGATCACTACATCTATGCGAATCTCAAATTGGCAATTTGGTGAGTCGATTGTGACATTTTTTTGGACAACTCTACCGTTTGTCGTGCACAAAAATATCATTAATTTGCGGGGTTTTTTAATACATTTTGAAAAAGTGACATTTTAGACATTTTGCGTGTTGGAGCGAATGGGAGAGTTGTCCACAGCTACATCACAGTGACATTACCTATTCGGCCAATTTGAAATTCCCATATGTATAGTGATTACAACTTTCAAAAATTCACAACTTTCTTATTGCTTTTCCGATTTCGTTCAAACTGTCACCAATCTGCTTCTCTGATTTTTCCTCTTTCTTTCAAAGCAACTTGCTTTTAAGGTCGGATTTCCCTTTAAATATATTGTTATTGTTACGAAACATATCGCTTAAATTTGCGGAAAACGGAATAACATAACTTGTCCTAGTTGGAAATGGTAAATTCACCTTAAGACTTAAAAAAATAGGTTATCTGTATACTTCTAAGCACCTATTTATGTAGGAAACACATTATTTTGTACTGTGTTTGTATTGCACAAACTCATATTAGATTCCATTATGGTAATGCCAAAGTATAATACAATGTGAGTTGAGTGGGAGAATGAAGGAAGTATTTTAGTTTGTTTAATAAGTCCAAATGTTTCGGGTAATGGTATTACATATTTTCATGACAATTTACTGTAGATCGGGACTCCTGTGCATTTCATTGCAAAAACCTTTTCTCCAGAAGACTAGTGAACCCCTTGAAATCTGAACAGCCCCCCTTAATTCCATTCATGGAGGTATTTGTTTTTAAAAGTAATATTATATTTTGTGTATTCGGACGACTACCCATTCAGGGGACTATCACCCTCGGAGAGTAACCCCGAACAACTAAAAAATGGGAAAACATTTTTTTTTTAGCTTGCGTTTGTGGGAGAAAAAAAATGGAGTTTGGTATTCATCACCACCATGATGAATGATTTTTTGATTATGCATGTAATCATTTCAGTATAATTATGCAACATGTTAAGTAGCACGCACCTTTTTCACTTTTACTCAGTCTATTGTTAGAAAAACCATTCAAAAATATAAAAAGGTGACATATTTCAGAGTTGGGTACATTTTCAGTATTTGATGTACTTTGGGGAATTCCCCATTCGTAATCTGCGGTGCTTATTGCTGCTAAAGCCTTAGTCACAACTGCCCGTACGTTTTTTCAGGACGGTTTCTGCGTTTTTTCGGGGTTGGAAAAAACGTAGAGGTCCGTGGCAGTTCGCACAGGGAGTATAAGTAGTAGTGTGGTTGCGCGGGCTTCATACGCAAGGAGCACGTATGTCTTGCAGTTAACGTGCGGCACGCAAGGCGTCAGTACGCCTCAGTCGGAAATTTAATCGTGAGTGTAACGTGCAAATGCCGTGCGATTTGTATGTGCTCCGTGCAGATGACGCAAGGTTCACGTCCGTTAATCGCACGTACACCGTACGTGTTGCAAGAACGTACGGGCCTGTTGCGCCACATTCACGCCGGTAGTAGGGTGAAAGCAAGATGAACGTACTAAAACCGTACGGCGACAGTACGGTCGGCGGTAGATTTCCACCCTCTTAGCCCCACGTGTTCTCTTCTGACCCCTGCCTCTTGCTCCAGTCATTGTGATTCAAGAGTCAGTCCTGATTTAGAAAATGTCTTGAAGAAACGTCGGACCTCCTGAAGACACTGAAAATTCAGAGCGAAAGTGTGAGAACTCTGTTGCCCGCACGGTTTTTATACCGGCCCCAAATTGGCCGTACGTTGCACGCACGTGTTTGCATGCGCCGTGGGTGGGACACACGAAGCACGCAAGTCACATGCACGTTTTCAGCTATGATTGGATACCCGCATAACACGCACGTGGCCCGCAAGGAGCGCATGCGCACTTGCGTGACCATCACATGCGTGCCTCGTGAGTGCTGCCTGCGGTATTCGCGCGGTTTTTACCCCCAGCAAACGTGCGACCCACCCACGCTATTCGCACTACCCTCTTGCGGAGACTGTGAGTGTTCATTACGTCCTGTCCACGGGCTGCCTGTCGTAACGAGAACGCAGAAAATAATGTGCATACACATTTTCGGCCTTCGGCTTTAGCGTGCTGTCTGCGAACTCGAAATTCCGTACGAACAACCTGCGTCCCCCTTGCGTTTTCCCAAATTTCTGCCCGTAAACCACCCGTACAAGCCCGTACGGGCAGTTGTGACTAAGGCTTTAGGCCGCCTAGAAATTAATAATAAAAGAAAAATTGGTTTAACCATAGAGTGTAATTCAATACAATTTGGAAATTCCATTTAACCATAGGTGATGAAGGAGAGAGAGAGAAAAAAAAAACCCTGCAAAAACTTATTCCTAAATCGCTAAATTAACATATAATTTTGATAAAACGTTGAACATAATGTTGTGAGATTATATTCTAGACTCTATTCAAAAATTCGCACTGATTTTAAAGAGAACAATAGAGTTTTTAATGTTCCTGTATCTTGCACTTTTCAAGTGTTCCAAAATAACAAAATGAATAGGCCCAGTGCACAAAATGCGTGAATAGCTACGCTAAGTCTTGGCTGAAATTAACTTAGCGATATCTGATATCTCTTTTCTTGATTTTATTCATAGAGGTAATTAAATAAATGTAATACAACAATTGAGTGTATATGGACAACTACGCAATGGACTATGACCCTCAGAAATTAACCCCGGACCACTACCATCTTTCCACGACAACTACCCCAATGATATTTACCCCTGAGGTGTCTGTCCGTAAAAGTGGTATTATTATTATTATTATTATTATTATTATTATTATTATTATTATTATTATTATTATTATTGTTGTTGTTGTTGTTAATACTATTATTATTCTATTTATAGTAGTATTATTATTATTATTATTATTATTATTATCATTATCATTATCATTATCATTATTAGAAGTAGAAGTAGTAGCAGTAGTAGTATCATTATCATCATCATCATCATCATCACCATCATCGTTGTTATCACTGATGTTGTTGCTCTTGTTTTATCACATTGTTTGAACTTGCGCTCATTTTTACAGACCGAAATATATTTTTTTCCAAATATATTTAGGTAGGCATGTTTCTGTACAATCAAAAGGTATTTCATTCAGTCTACTCGACATTGTATTCTATGCATACAAATTTGTAATGTAAGAAATTGAAAAGATCAGTGCTTTTATTTGAAGAAAAAAAATATAAAATTGAAAAAAAGTGTTGCGTAGCGATTTCCCACGCATGCATTTTTGAATATGTTTTATTATACTGTGTTGCCAAGCGACTACAAACAGGTGAACAATTAAATCGCAAATGCAAAATCCCGCAATAATATGGTGGATGGATGCCAAAAGGGCCACCGAGAAGTCACGATTAAAAGGCAAATAATCCCAGACAAGAAAAAAAAAAAAACAGACAGACTCACTTGGAATCACAAAACAATATTCCCGCCCAAAACCCGTATTGCTGTTATGAGCCTGTGCCCAGAGAATATCCAACCAACAGGCTTTACACTGGACCCAAACTTGGGGTCCCACTTCATTTCATAATTATAAATTGACAGTGTCTTTATTAGAGAAAGCTACTCGCCAACACTTTCAAAGGGAAATACAAACTTTTATTTGTGAAATAGATACAATAAAATAAAGAATCGTCAATAATTGTTAGGTTTACGAAGAGTGGACACATGTTAAGTATACCAAAGGAAAGCCAATCTACGTCGGTCACAATTGTCATTCTGGTTCTCAACGGGTCTTTTGATATTTTGGCTGAGGGCCTGTCATTTGTTTTCTGAGGGAGGGCCGATTGGTATGTATCTTATAGTTCGAGTGGCCGGTTGCCTCGAAATTCCCCTACTGTTATTGACACCCCAGCAACTGAAATCATCTGCAAAACGATTTTATTTGTGGCTGAAAAAAAGTGTTACTATATAATCAGTGAAGCAGATACAGTGTCTTCCACATCACAATTAAAATTGAATATCATATAGACGAAGGGTTGTTGACATTGATTTTTAATTTTGATTTATTCATATTCCATTTCAGTATAAGCATAAGCATTAAACATTTCGATTAGCTGATAAACATAGTACAATGTAATAAAGTTTGATATAAAAAAGATGAAGAAAAGAATATATCAAATAATGAATAACTGTACATTATTGACGTAAACATAATCATAAATTGACAGTGTCTTTATTAGAGAAAGCTACTGGCCAATTCGGTAAATAGTAGACCAGCCAAGATTTTTTTTACTTTGGACGGCATTTTGGGGTAATGCTCGGCGTTCATGCTTAAAGTCTTGCAAAAATACTGACGAATAACGTACGGGCGGATGCCACGCGCATTTTTGCCTAAAAATGCCATTTTTGGCTCAAAATTTGAAAGAATGCCAAAAATCACGATTTTTATTTTTTTGACCTAACATGTAATACCTTATTAAGACTTTTCAAGTGATATCAGATTTATTTTGAGTTTCAAGTTATAAACCTGATTAATACACAATTGAAAGTAGGATATTACACACACATGTATGGCGTAATGAAACATAAAACTGTGATTTACTCAAAATAATAGGTTGTGAAAACTACCAATATTTCAACGTTTTTTACCCAACGTAAATTTGTCATTTTAAACGCCTTTTCTTGATTAAACATATTATGTATATTGTCATGTCACACACAGAAAAGAAATTATCCGATAAGGTAATGTATAACTCATTTTATCTTATCCCAAACAGAACGATGTGTTTTTACTGGATGCGCATTTTGACTGAAAAACACTATTTGAAGGTACATCTAGAGTGTATATGGCAATTATCCCATGTTTTAGTATAGTCTATGGGCCAAAAACTGAAATGTCTCCACCCCCTTAGAAATAATCTTAAATGATTTTTTTCCTGTTAGATGGGATCATTAACTATCAGAATATGCTTCTTTGCCCTAAATTAAGAGGTGGGCGTGGCCACAAGGACTATTACCATGGCAACGGATCAAACACAGTAGAATTTAAGAAAATGTCATGTATTCGTGATTAAGAAAGGACCAAAACACATAACATTTTAAAGTAATGTATCACAAGTTTCTCACTTGATAAAAACTCAAACAAAAGGTGTCCATCATGTTCGAAAATGGCTGTTGCTATGGAAAGAGTAAGACCAAAAAAAAAAAAATATTTGAGCAAAAAAACCCCGACGCTACCGAAAAAAGTAAATATTAATATATTTGTATTGTACATGATTATCTTCTCTTTTACAAGACACTCACTTATCAAAATTTGTTTAAGTAAAGGGATGATGGAGGAGACCACTAAATGTGTAGGCCGTTACCATGGTAACAAATAAATTTATTGCATTTCTAATGAAATACAGAACTAATTTGTTTCAACATGAAATAATGGTAAACATCTAATCATTGTTGGAATTGTTTGGAATTTGATTTATAAAAAAAAATATGTTGCCATGGAAACAGAATTAATGAAGATGACATCTTTCACCTAAAGAAGGAAATGTAACTAACCAATATAAAATATATAGCAATTAGATTAACAAACACCGTCAGCGATTAGAATCTGCTCGTTGGTTGTGAATGTGAACACTATCATAATAGCTGTTACCAAAATTTGGTAGCTAATATAAAAAGTGGTGTTGTCTTTCTACCAGAATTTCTGTTTACTTGATTCCAATCTAGATCCAGAAGATTTGTCATATGGTCATATATATATAAGGTCATATGGAAGCTTACATCACTTTAAACAATGAAGCATTGAAGCACAAAGGAGAATTTAACTTTTTACAAAATATTTTAGACTAAAATAGCAACATTCATTGCATCAGCGTCAGCCCAACAAGAAGATTTTGATTGACTCTTTTTTAAAAACCTTGGTGCTCAGTCATCCATGACAACAAGGTCATATGGAAGCTTACATGTACATCACTTTAAACAATGAAGCATTGAAGCACAAAGGGGAATTTAACTTTTTACAAAATATTTTAGACTAAAATAGCAACATTCGTTGCATCAGCGTCAGCCCACACTTGGAACAAGAAGATTTTGATTGTTCGACTCTTTTTAAAAACCCTGGTGCTCAGTCGTCCATGACAACAAGGTCATATGGAAGCTTTACCTTACTTTAAACAATGAAGCATTGAAGCACAAAGGAGAATTTAACTTTTTACAAAATATTTTAGACTAAAGTAGCAATATTCGTTGCATCAGCGTCAGCCCAACAAGAAGATTTTGATTGTTTGACTCTTTTTTTAAAAACCTTGGTGCTCAGTCATCCATGACAACAAGGTCATATGGAAGCTTACATGTACATCACTTTAAACAATGACGCATTGAAGCACAAAGGAGAATTTAACTTTTTACAAAATATTTTAGACTAAAATAGCAACATTCGTTGCATCAGCGTCAGCCCACACTTGGAACAAGAAGATTTTGATTGTTCGACTCTTTTTAAAAACCCTGGTGCTCAGTCGTCCATGACAACAAGGTCATATGGAAGCTTTACGTTACTTTAAACAATGAAGCATTGAAGCACAAAGGAGAATTTAACTTTTTACAAAATATTTTAGACTAAAATAGCAACATTCGTTGCATCAGCGTCAGCCCACAGTTGGAACAAGGAGATTTTGATTGTTTGGCTCTTTTTAAAAACCCTGGTGCTCAGTCATCCATGGCAGAAATGTCATGAATGAGGTACTACTAGACAGACAATAAGCCATTCTTCACCATGAAGTAAATTTTAAAGTCGCATCGATGCACTGTATTTATGTATCCATTTATTTGAACTTATTCATACAGGATAAAAGCATGATCAGTATGAAACTGTTTTGCATCATGTTCCTGATGCAACAGGAATAAACAATAAGTATATAGAAAAAAGGTAATATAGTTACATAATAAAAATATAAGTAATAAAATAATAAGTAAAAACAACAATAATAAACGGCTATGAATATTTCAAAACTAACAAATTGAGTACATGTATATTATGTAATGTTAAGCCGAATGTGGAATGTGGATAACATCCATGTACTAATGAGACAACAGGATTACAAAAAAAAACATGACCCGTAATTTTGTCGATTGTCATCTAAAATAAGAACCGTAAAAGTCGTCTTTGGAAATTTATTATTGAAAGTCACACAAAGATCATAAACATACATGTATATCGATGATATTCATTAAGGTTTGCTGGCAACTATTATACGGTATAATTACAAATTTAGTGTTGATGTAGAGTGTAGCGACTTAAAATCACGAGTTGGCAACTAATTAATATTGGCCACAGACCAGGGCGGCGAAGCGTCTCATGATGGCGGGGGGGGGGGGGGGGGGGGAGGGGAGGGTAAAGTAGACACTAGCAGAAAAAGAACTTCTGTGGAAAGGGGGCAATAACAGAAAAGACACTTTTTAGGGAAAAGGGAAAGGCATAAATGGAAACGTTAAAGTGAATACATAAGTTTTAGACATTATATACCCTACATTTTGAAGCCATCTCAGGAAGATTCAAATAATCCTATTTGTTTCTCTCTTTACATTACAGTGTGCAGTTGAGTGTGAGGGTCTGTATATTCCTTTAATTTCCAATCGAGCATAGCGGGCTGTGATACCCAGTGGTGGATCGGGGGGGGGGGGGGGGGTTGCTTTTGGCGGAGTTTTTTTAAATTATCCCTGATTGACATCTAGGACTTCAGCCCCCTATTTTGGCCTTTCCTTTCTTCTTTCATTTTTTTCGCGTATCTCTCTTTCACATCGAGACTCCCCCCACTTTGAAAAATCCTGGTTCCGCCAGTGACATCAGATTCATATGAAGAGGAAAAAAGTCATCCTAGTGGGGTTCAAAGTACAATGTCATCATGAAAGACTGGATAGACTCGTGG
Organism: Heliocidaris erythrogramma; assembly: GCA_025617745.1. Taxonomy (NCBI): domain Eukaryota; kingdom Metazoa; phylum Echinodermata; class Echinoidea; order Camarodonta; family Echinometridae; genus Heliocidaris; species Heliocidaris erythrogramma. The sequence continues at coordinate 3,337,678 of CM046854.1, forward strand.
GCGTCGCTAGGCCTTTCTGAGTTGGATGGCGGGGGGGGGGGGGGGGAAGTGTCGAAATCACTAATTTACCGACGAACCCGAGTCTGTGTGCCACCGATAACCGATAAACCTTTGTTTGTGAACGACAACATTATTATTTTTTTTTGGGGGGGGGGGGAGGGGCATGTGCACAAGCAATTAACTGAATAATTTGTTCTCAACCTATATCAAGCGTGAGTCTATTTTCATTTAATGATGAACAATAATACATAACATTTATATTGCGCTGAATACATTCATGTATGTTTCTAAGCGCCGAAGTAGTATTATTACCCTGGCTTTAGCCCAGGTGCCCTATAAGGCGTTGAAAGCATTCAAGGAATAAATTCCTACCATGTACCCATTTACTACACCTGGGTGGAGACTGGCGAATGTAGATGAATGTCTTGCCAAAGGACATTCGTGCCATGGCGGGATTCGAACAGCGAACCATGAGATCTACCATGAGATCCACAGTCTGGTGACGTATCCACTAGACCCCACGATACCTCTATTTGATAAATCTAATTCGAATATTTCTTTTCCTTGCCAATATCTAATTAAAGCACCACCTACAATCACTTGTTCCACATCAAATGAGAGTTAATTTCATATTCGCGAGCGAGCCCCTTTTCTAATGTTCGATTTTAATAATTATCATATTTAAGGGAATGTTAGGTTTGCGAGCGAGTGTAGAGAGCGAGCGGGAAAATAGTAATATCTCTCATTGAAAGAAATTGGCAGCATAAACGGAAGTTTCTTGGCAAGGGGCGGGGCGGGCACAAGCGTATTTAAGGGAATGTTAATTTTGATTAGGCCAGCGAGCGTAGCGACCGATCAAACTTTGTTGACACTTGGCTTCTGATAATAATATATAGCATAAACGGGATCCTCTTTCTACGAATTGGGGGGGGGGGGGGGCAAATCGTATTTAAGGGGCACGTATCAGATTTGAATAAGGGCTTTATCAAAAAGGAACGTATATTTACAAAAGGGACATTTTTAGAGGTGAAAAGAGAACATTTGTTAATAATTAGATAAATATATATAGCTACTATATTAGTTATTCTGATGTGCTGTGATGTAATGTAACAGAACTCTCAAAAATTCTACTGAATAAGCACACATTATAAAGAAAAAGGGGTACTTTGGGGATATTTTTAAGATGAGAAACTGTTCACGCCCAGAACGTACCATGCACTTTTGCATGTCTCCGACTGTCAGATGTACAACATTGGTTAGAACATGGAACAATTAGCAGGGATTTTTCATGTAAAGGGAAGAGATAGCTAGGCGGTATCGAGATTCCCAAACATGGGTGTCGATCCCGGGCGGGTGGGAGGGGGGGGGGGGGGGGGGCTGGGGGTTATATATTCCCCCTGAAATTTGAGGTGGGGGTGGCCTGTATAATCCCCCAATATTTCTGTATGTGAGAATTACGATACATCAACTTAAAACTACTAATTTTCCAAATTCATTATTTAACAACATTTAATCATACAGAATGCTCTAAATGCAAGTTTTATAGACGGATATTTGAAAAAGTCCCTGGTGTTGGAGGGGGATACCCCCCCCCCCCCGCACCTTCCTCTCGCCGGTCATCCCCCAATCATGAACACAGATCCACATCCGTGTTCCCAAGGAAACTTATAATAAATGACCTTAAATTAAATTCCATGTATACAACTAAGGATTTATTTTGTAATATATACTATCTATTACAAGATAAAAATCATCTCTGTCTTTCATTATGAAAATGTAAAATCATATCCCATCAAAGATTAAATGTGCTGACTGTGTGGTAATTTTTTTTTTTGCACAGATTTGCACATTCATTGACTTGCATATTAGAATAAAAGTACATTACTCCACTAGACTCCCGGTTGTATACACAATATCATACATAACCCTCTTAATACTTAAAGTAGATATTCAAAGAAAATCACAAATATGGCAATTAATGTATCACTAGAAACTGGGAAGCTTACAGATGGCAATCGTATAAGTTTTATGTCAACTGCGTATCTGGTGATTATAAAAACAACACAAATAAAAGCTCTTCTCAGCATCTGGAATATCCGAGGATTCGCCAGAAATATAGCGATGTTTTGATGTCGTCACACACGGGATCGATCCTGCTTAAGCAGACGACGTCCTATAATGAATGAACGTAATTGCAATGCAATTATTTATGAAATTATAAAGAGTTTGGTGTATTTAAACATGACCTTATTTCACACCATTATAAAGGGAAAGTGAAACTGATTCTGATAGCTAAAACCGTTTGATTGTAAATACATAGGAGAAGGGTCAATGATCAATGAAATAAACCCCACTTTCAAATTGAAAAGCCCTCCGAATAATAGCAGGATGGTATTCGTTCCCTCTTGAAACGCCGAACATGGCCCGGTGCAAGCAGCTGAAAATACAATGGCGTCTTATTTTGTTTACAAGTGACTGATTCCTTTATTTTTTTAACGCTGCATTTTTCATCAAAATAATACCATACACGAAGTTAAGAGTGAGGCAACAGACTAACATTAAGACTGACCCTAGTGAAGGAAGAGAAATAAGTGAAGAGGAGATGACAAAATAGGCTCTGAAAAATGTGTAAGATGTTATGGGACATCGTCTGCTTAGACAGGACTGGTCCAGGGTGTGTCGTCACATATCTCAGCAGCGTTCGAGGAGCTCTTCAGCTGCTATATCGGGGGCTGTATTTTACCGTTTTATAATTGATAATAATCATTACTTCAAATGTTTCCAAGCGTTGAATTTGGATAACCTTGTTTAATTTATGCCATCTATGCAATAATAAGTATTAAGCCAATATTTAAAATCATTAACGTTCTACTTTAAGTCTGCTCTTTCCAAGAGTATAATTCCATTATCTCTATATGGATACATGACACATCATCACTAAATATTGTTGTTTATTTCTCTCACTTTCTGTTATGATGTTCCACCTCCTGAAGATTGACCCATTGCATTCACATGACTTTATATTTTTTTAAAGGAAAATCCTATGTGGACCGCACAAATTTATTATCAACCATAATGATATGTATTAATTTTATAATGTTCATATAACATATATAATTTTCCAGTTATAGTTAACGATAACTTATATTATAAAAATGAAATAAAGCTTGGCTTGTCACGACAAATTAAAAGAAAAAAAAACCGAGATATCAAAGAATTTTTCAACCATTGATTTAGTATGCAATATAAGCAAATTGTAACTTAAAATTTTGGGGTAAATATGATTCAGCATTATTTAAATAATTACAAGTATGTTAAAAACTGATGATTAATCCTTGAATAATTCACCATAATGATTATAATCATTTCATTTGTAGACTTTAATTGATTATTTATTCATTTATTTTTTTAACTTGATGCATTAGTGTACTTTGTTGCTCTGATAATAAGCTTCACATTAGCATCAACCATAACATGTTAAAAGAGAGGGGCTTTATCATCCATAAGTTCTGTGTCTCTGACAGTAAAGGCCCGATCAGACTTAACCACTTGCACTACAATAAAATAGTTGGACACTGCCAGGGGCAGATTTGGGAGTGCAATTCGGTTATAGGGAACTGCTCTGTGACCGGCCCATCCATCTCATTTCATTTCATTTCATTTATTTCCACTTCCAACAATATAAAATACATAGGTTTACATCGTACATAGCAAATCAATGAAACTTACAATTATTGTTTACAGCGTACAATATAGACATAGAAAAACCAAAACCAAACTAGGTTGGTAGCGGAGGGGACTGCTAAAAAGCTAGGCTTGTAGATTGCAGCCCCCGATAACTTATAATTGAAAAATAGTGTATCGTTGAAAAGGGAACATATTTGCACATGAACCGGATAAACAAAACATAACAGGAGTGAGAGACAGAAAAGGAAGGGAGAAAAGAACGAGAGAGGGTAGGACTCTTACCAAGGGACACACACAACACAACACAGACCGACCAGAACACGGATGACAGCATAAATTGAATAGGAACGTAATCGTGTACAATGTTGTTTGAAATAATTTGAAGAAGATTGAGGGATGATGAGTTTTAAAGAGCCGAGGTTTGAGAACAGTTACTCAGAAGAATTGTTTTCAATTTAAATTTAAAAGAGTTTAAACTAGGGGCATTCTTGATGCTATTATCAAGAATAGTCCAGAGCTTCGGGCCTGTGAAAGTAAAGATGGATTTAGAGAGCATAGTTCTAGTTAATGGCAGATGAAATTCGTCTGATTGTCGAGTGGGGTATTGATGTATAGTTTTGTTTTTATTGAATATTATATTGAAGATTGAGGGTAGAGCATTATTATTCAATTGGTACATAAACTGACCGAGATTATAGCGATATAAGTCAGATATCTTCAAGATTTTATTTTCTATAAATAAGACATCAGTATGGGATCTCCATGAAGTGTTACAAATAACACGCATGGCTTTCTTTTGTAGAAGCAATATTCTATGAAGATAGGAATTGTGTGTATTTCCCCAAACAATAATACCATAATTTAGATAGGGTAAAATTAATGTCGAGTAGAGCATTAGTAGTGAATTAGTTGGCAGAACAAATTTTAACCTTATTTATAATTCCTATATTTCGGGAAATTGTTCGGCAAATTGTATCAATGTGTACTTTCCATGAGAGTCTATCGTCTATTGTCAAACCTAAAAATTTCATTGAAGAAACGACTTCAATATCAGTACTATCTAATTTAATGTTATGTGGCAAGATATCTATAGAATTGCTAAAGAGCATACATTTTGTTTTTTGTAAATTTACTGACAACTTATTGGCTCTTATCCATTGTAACAATTTGTCTAATTCAATATTTAGGGTATTAATCAAAATATCAGGATTTGGATGTGAGAGGAGCACATTAGAGTCATCTGCAAATAACATAAAAGAGAGGATATTAGATGAGTTATGGATATCATTGATATAGATTATAAATAAAAGGGGGCCCAGTAAACTACCCTGCGGAACACCACAGTTTACATCCTGCATAGAAGAACATTGGTCATTTATACATACAAATTGCTTTCGGTTTGTTAGATAGTTGCTGAACCACCCAAGGCCTTGCCACGAATTCCATAATTGTTCAATTTGTAGAGAAGTATTTTATGATCTATGGTATCAAAGGCCTTGGAAAGGTCCAGGAAAACGCCCACAGTATGATTTAATTTATCAATAGCTCTTGTAATTTTTTCGACAAAGGCAAGCACAGCATGGGATGTATTATGCCCTCGGCGAAAGCCAAACTGAAAATCAGAAATTATGTTGTTTTTATTAAGGAAATTTAGAAGTCTTTTGTATATTATTCTTTCCAGAATTTTTGAAAGAGCGGGTAGAAGAGAAATTGGTCGAAAATTACAAATATGACATTTTTCTCCTTTTTTGTAAACCGGAATAACCTTGGAAATCTTCATACAATCAGGAACAACACCGCTAGACAAAGACAAATTAAATATATGCACCAACGGATCGACTATGTAATTTATGACGTTTTTCAATAAAATGTTATCAATACCATCGTGTCCAGTACTCTTTTTTATTTTTCAAATTGTGAACTATATCTATTAACTCATTTCTATGTACAGGGACAAAAAACAGCGAATTGGGATTTGGCTGGTGTATGAAATCTGAAAATTTCTTTTGCGTTGGAGGAATATATTTTGCAAGATTATGTCCTATCTGAGAAAAATATTGGTTGAATACATTAGCTATTTGTACTGAATCGTGGATTTCTACATTGTTATGTTTAATATTTGTTGCACGTGATTTATCGTTATTCTTATTAATAACACTATTTATGATTTTCCATGTTTTACTAATATCGTGTTTAAAGAGAATCAACTGATTTTGAAAATTTTTCCGTTTTTCAATTCGTAATATTTTGGTGAGAATATTTCTGTAAGAAGTATATTTACGGTGAGACTTTACAGAACGCTGAATTTTGTTGGCGTAATATAAGTTGTTTTTTCGATTTATTGATCTTAAAATTGATTTAGTTATCCAAGGAAGTCTTGGGCTCTTTTTATAATTAGAGGATTTATTCACTAATGGAATATGCCTATCTAAATGGGACATGAAACTCGTCATAAAAGTATTGTAAGCTGTATTTGTATCGTGCGAACTATAAACATCAGCCCAATCAGCACCTTCAAGACTTGCTTTCAATTGCGCTATTTTATTAGGTGTTATTCTTCTAAATCTTTCCGACGGGATATCTTTTTTATTAAAACTACAAGGACTTCGTGAAAAAATTGGGTAGTGATCTGATATGTCAGATAAAACAATTCCTGATTCAGGTAAAGGAATAACATTACAAAAGATGTTATCTATGAGGGTTGCTGTTTGGTTGGTAACCCGAGTTGGTTTAGTAATTAAAGGTAAGAAGGATGCAGAAAACATGGTATCCAAAAATTCTTGTGAAGTATTAAAAGAAGAATTAGATATATCTATGTTAAAGTCTCCTATAATATAACAATCTTTGTTTGTAAATAGAGGATTGTGCAATAAATCTTGCAGATATTCTAAGAAGTCATGAATATTTGAATTAGGAGGTCTGTAACATACCGTGATCAAAATGTTCTTGGAATTTGGTACTCTAATTTCAATGACAATTGATTCAGCAATTTCAGTCATACAGTTAAGATCACTATGAATAAAATAGTCAAAATGTTGTTTAATATAGAGAGCTACCCCACCTCCCCTTCTATTAATTCTATTATTCTCTACGAAAGCATAACCGGGGAGTGAGTATGAGCTAGCAGATTCTTGAGTTAGCCATGTTTCGGTCAAAGCAATTATAGAAAATGAGTGACCAGGAGTATCCATTAGAAAGCGCAAGTTATCAAAGTTACAATTCAAACTTCTAATATTCAAGTGCATTAAACAAAATGTAACAGGTGTTATTTCAAGAGATTTAAACTGATTCATAGTAAAGTAGTTTGAGCTTATATAGTTGTTGTCCGTATCTTCATTTAAGTCAGTAGCTAGAGTATTAATTCTTTGAGATGCAAGATTATCAAAATGAGAAGAATTACAATTATTATTTGGAGTACTAGTATTAGGTCTAAACAAGCCGTAAAGCTCATCATCGCTCAGTATATTGAAGGGAATGTTATCAGCCATAAAGTATCAAAGTAAAACACGGAATGGAGTAAGTCGTTCCTAGTACGGACAATGATCGTGTGCGTGTGGGCAAGGCAGTGACCTGTGAAGAGATAGAAGTCGAAAGAGAGAATAAATTAGAACAGTTACAATACAAGGAAGAGGCTACACATAGAGAAACATTGATACATAGATACAACTGGTAAACATTTGGGCACACACGCCATTTCGTGTGCATAAATGAACTACCAAGCATACTTCAGTGAAGCATGCATGGACATGGATGAGCTCCCATGCATAATTATGAAACACGTTAGGAGGTCCACCCTGACAAGAGACCGGCTTCCAAAGAGCAACCAATCCCAAATCAGGGTGGGCCTCCCAAATGCAGGTGAAAATACGGAACGTGATAAACCAAACATCACATGCTACAGATATACACTAACTTGTAAAGGTAAAAATGTCATTGTAATGCAGTGAAAATAGACTGAAGAGCTGTTTAAACGGAATTGCATCACCCGGGTAGCATATTACGTAAAAGGAATTGCCAAATTACCTCTATATGCAAAACAAAAGGGATTCAGTCATTTAACATATTCCATGAACAAAATTATTGCTTATGTTGAGATTTATGAAGAAATCAACAATCACCATTTCCCAGTGCTATTAGAGAATTAAAAAAAATATATTTTAAACAGTCATTTTCAATGATTCTAGAAGAACTTTTAGCCTGTGTTCAATTTCATAGGAGACACAAAATAAACAACAACAAAAAAAAATCCAGGAAATCTGACTTTTTAGAACTTAATTTTATCAACAATGTATTACGTTCAAACCAGCCAATTAGTCAATAAATCAAATGTGTAGCGTATACCAGACATAGTTCCTCACTGCATGCCCTGCACAGTACATATAAAGACACATTTATTTCACAGTCCTTAGTGGCTAGATTTATCCACAATCTTGAAAAGAAGTGGATATAATATTGAGAACTTCCATAAACAATGATACCTACAGCATGCCGCATTAAATGCCTTTCAGTGAATTATATGGTATGAAAATACAGTTGAACTGCAAAATTCTAAAGGTGACAGTAAGTACTGGCAGCAAAAAAATGCTACACAGTCTGTACAAAGAACATTACATTTCGATGTTTGAAAGAACCTGTTGGTCGGAACACCACTTGAATTTTGCTTATTGTTTTTGGTTTTATGAGTAAGTTCTTTTCAAACAAAGAGGGATCTAATTGATAACAAAACACTGTCCAATAATTTCTTTTGTTTTAGGAAAATGAATCTCCTTTCTTCTTAAATTTCAAACAAGCTTTTTTTTCTTTTTTTTTTACACTTTCTAGTAGTATAACCACTGTATAACTTTGTTTACTTTAGATATGTTAGATAAATAATTTGGAGATAAATAATGTATACGTGCAGATTGTTTAATGAATAAACAATCAAAATACCGAACATTGGTAGAATCTGCAGTTTGTCACATTAGAAGCATTACTACACAGTTCAATCAGATATTGGCAGTACAAGAACAAACATATCATCTGAGAGTAGAACTACAGCTACTTTATAAAGAGGAAATAATCTACAACTCATTACATCTCAGAGTACTTTAGAGCTTAAAAAGTACTGATAAAAAGACTTTGTGTGTCTTGACATCAACTCTTAGGATTGTTAAGTTTTGTATAAAATAGAAAATCCCCATCAAAGCTTTCTTCGGTTCAAACAATACTAATGATGTTGCGAGGGGAAGGGGGAGGTGTGACAACCTCATTCAAAATTCTCTGTCAGAAATATTGAATTTGTAGAGTCTTGTTAAAAAATTGCAAAAAATTATGACAGTTATTGGATTGTTGAAAACAGTTATTGGATTGTTAAAGACAGTCCTGCCTAGTTTTTTTTTTTTTTTGCCAGTTTTTTTATGTAACATCCCCCACTCAAAATGGTCTAGTCATGACCCTTGAAAACAGACTATTCAATAAAGTACAGAAATATAATATGTAAAATATTCAAATATCACTCAATTCCCTATATACTTATAATTATTGAGATTACATAATACCTACTTCATAAACGTATCAGAAGATCTGCCCTATTCTAATATTGAGTTGTATAGTTAAAGGCAATCCAACCTTGGTAAGGAGATGATTTGTGTGAAAGCAGAAAAATAAGAAAAAAAAAATAAGATGGTGAAAGTTTGAAAGAATTTGAACAACCTATATGTAGGCAAGTTTTCTTACATATTCACTATGATTTTGGTACATTATCAATATACTTTTTTCTAATATCGAGAAAGCTCAGAATACATATATTAAGAATGGACATTTGCTTGCATGTTGTTCAATTAGGGATATGTGGTAATTTTCAAATTCCAATAGTTTCGTGATATGTAACTCATTATTAACCATGACAACGTCCATCAGGAACACATCCGCAACCAACTTTAAAGGCCAAGTTCACCCCCAAAATTGAGTTAATTAAACAAAAAAAGGTTAAAATATTAATGTTAATGTTTTGCATTGTTTCATGAAACAATGATATGCATAACATTGGCTTTATGCAAATTATTGACCTGATAATGCCATAATGTCACTTTTCCTTTTGTATTTTATTATATGAAATTTCAAATATTTCAGTTTTCTTCTCCAAGAATGTAAAACAAAGTTTGACTCCTCGTAGAATGTGTACGATCATCATTATTATAACTTATTGTGATACAATGAAAAGAATCTTTATAAACATCTATGAAAAAATGAAATATTTGAAATTTCATATGATAAAATACAAAACGAAATGTGAGCTCATGACATCACCGGATCACTAATTTGCATACAGCCCATGTTAAGCCTTTTACTGTTTTACGAAACAATGCAAAACTTCAAAATGCTGTAAATCTCTTATTTTTATCCAATTTTGATATTTTTTACTGTTTCGTTTATTTAACTCTACTGATTCAACTAAACTCATTATTTGGGTGGACTTGGCCTTTAAGACAAACAAGCTGATTCTGATAGCTATGGTGAAAAAATAACAAAATTCATTTGATATTGTTCAAATTCAGTTTGTTTAACATTTTATTTTGTATTGGTAGGTCACATTTCTTTCTTTGAAAGATTTCATCTTCATTAACATTCTGTTTCCATGGCAACAGTTTTTATAAATCAAATTTAGCTCTACTCCAATTAATTTTTTAATATAATCAAACAAACGGCAAAAGTTATTACATGATTACCATTATTTCATGTTGAAGACAACCGTAGTATTTTGTTAGAAATACAACACAATAACATATTTGTTACCATGGTAACGGCCTACACATGTCGTAGTCACATCCATCACCTATTTACTAATAAATGTATAAGTGAGCATCCTGTAAAAGAGAAAATAATAATGGTCAATATCAATACTTACCTCTTTTTAAGGTAGCATCAAGGGATTTTGCTCAAATATCATTCTTGTTCTTACTGTTTCCATGGAAACAGCCATTTTCAAACACGACGGACACTTTTTATAACTCTTATTTGGGTTTTAATCAAGTGAGAAACATTACTTTAGAATGTTACAATGTGTTTTTGTACTTTCTTAATTACGAATACATGACAATTTCTTAAATCCTATTGTTTTTGATCCGTTGCCATGGTAATAGCCCTTGTGGTCACGCCCACCTTTTAATTTAGGGTAAAGAAGCACATTTTGAGAGTTAATGGTTCCATCTAACAGAAAAAACAAATCATTTAAGATTAATTCTAAGGAAGTGGGGACACTTCAGTTTTTGGCCCATAGACTATACTGATAATACATGGGATAACTGCCTTTGTACATGTACACTCTAGATGTACCTTCAAATAGAGTTTTTCAGTGAAATGCGCATCCAGTAAAAATACATTGTTCCATTTGGGATAACATAAAATGAGTTATCTATCACCTTATCGGATAATTTCTTTTCTGTGTGTGACATGACAATATACATGATATGTTTAATCAAGAAAAAGTGTTTAAAATGACAAATTACGTTGGGTAAAAAAACTTTGACATATTGGTAGTTTTAACAACCTATTACTTTGAGTAAATCTCAGTTTTATGCTTCATTATGCCATACATGTGTGTGTAATATCCAACTTTCAATTGTATATTAATAGGGTTTATAACTTGAAACTCAAAATAAATCTGATATCACTTGAAAAGTCTTAATCGGATATTACATATTAGGTCAAAAAAATGAAAATCGTGATTTTTGACATTCTTTCAAATTTTGAGTCAAAAATGGCATTTTTAGGCAAAAATGCGCGTGGCATCCGCCCGTACGTTATTCGTCAGTATTTTTGCAAGACTTTAAGCATGGATGCCGAGCATTACCCAAAAATGCCGTCGAATCTTTTTCTAGAGCCTTTTTGGATGTTTGGCTGGTCTACTAAAAGATATGTAGGTTTAAAATGAGATTTGTATGATAAGAGATGGGGAAAAGGGAAACAGGAAAGTGAAGACTGGGAATAGAAGCAAACACGGGGTCGATATTAAAGAGAAGGTTGAGTTCTCGGAAAGGTGAAACATGATTTGTGAGTTTCTCATTCTTTTAGTGTCAATTTGGAAGAACATCATAGAACAAATTTCCCCTGAAAATGATTGCTCTTCAAATGTCCTCATATTAGTAATACGACGAGAACTAGTTGAAGTGTTCGGGCCGATCATTTTTACCAGATGTGTGTGCTGTCCCTTATACTAATTTATGTCTGCAGTGCATGTGCTTTCCAGAGAGATTTGGTGTATTCCTTATCACTTTCATGATTCCAATTCTTATGTAGACATGATACCTTTACCAATTGCTTTGAGAGAGTTTGTTCACAATGTAATCGCATGACCAGAACTCAACTTAAGCACGTGTTCATAATGAAAGGAGAAACAAATGATTAATGGATTCTACTTGTCATTATTATTTCTAAAGATGACCTGTTTTAGGGGATATCGACTGAGACAAGATATATTTCAATATTCACATAATTAAGAATTTATTTAGACTGGGGGCTTCTTAATTTTAAAATCTAAAGAGTATCAATACCTGGAACATATAGAAAATCAAATCTTTGTGTACAAAGAGTGTTCTTGCCAGTGGTAAGTGGTGCGTATTGCTCTTGTTGCATATTAAATTTCATATGTTGTTCTTACAAAACATATCGCTAAAAATTGGGAAAGAAAATATTAGATGAATTGGCCTAGTTGGAAATGATAAATGTCCTTTACGTTAAGACTTTTATTTTCAGAAAAAGATAAAAATGACCCGTATGAGATCTGTCATTGCCTGAGATATAATTCTACTGGCGTTGCAAAAGTAATAATTTCAACTGTGTTTGTTTATCACAACCCCATCATGCCCATGGTAAGATTCAATGATTACCACAATTTCAAAGTATGATACAATGTGAGTATAGTGGGAGAAGGAAAGAAGTATTTTAGGTTGCTGGTAACTCTAATGTCTCGGGAGATGGTTTTACATATGCTGTCAATATGCGGTGTCCAGGATAATTTATTGTAGATGAGAACTTACTCCTATGAATTTTGGAGAACAGTTGTCGCCCGGAAGACTAGTGATTCTCTTGCCTAAAAGCAGTTGTTGTGTGAGTATCTATGTGTCTAATTGAGTTTTGACAGACGTATCAATCAAATATGATTATTTACGTCTGGAACCGACCTTTATTAAACGTCACCATCGGAAAAACGTGACTGAGATTCGAACCTGGGTCCCACCAGAGTCAGTTGTAGGTTTTGCAAGTTTAGTGATATAGTTTATTCGCTTTGATCCAATCTGCTATTTATGTAACCTATGGGGATTTTTTTTCATTGTCTACAGATCTAAGAAGTTGGTTTGCATTTGCATGTTTCAAATCGAGATAGTACACACATATAAATACCTTTATTGACGACGGTCTGAAATGGGGGGATCAGTGTAACGCGCTTTGCAAGAAAGGATTACAGCGGCTGTACTTCCTCAGAAAACTGAAATCCTTTTATGTTGCTCGTACTATAATGGTTCTGTTCTACAAATCAACGAAAACATATTTGCATTTGATTGTGTAGTTTGGTACTCCGGTTGTCGGAAGGAAGACTTCAATGCGTTAAAGAGAATTGTAGGACAGGCTGAGAAGATATTAGGGCAAGAATTACACTTTGAAAATCTGTGTAGAAACAGAATTGTATAAAAAGCCAAATCAATCCTCAGAAATAGCTTGCATCTCTTGAATGAAAACTATATAGTGATGCGGTCCGGAAACAGGTGGAGATCATCACGTCGCTTCACAAATAGGCTCCTCAATTCATTTGTTCCAAGTTCTATTAGAATTCTGAATGATGTGGTGTAGTAGCTAACATGCAGAGTAAGTAGGCTTATATAAAAGGGTTAATTTCATTTCATTATTAATTAAAGACGTGCTTGTATATTTATTTCAAATGTCAAAATGTTATTGAATACTAGGTTATAATAGAGAATAATGATAGTAATAATAGTAATAATAGCAATAATAATACTACTAATAATAATGGTAACAACATGTCTTGTTTACCCAAGGTAGCCTCATCGATAATATATATAGTTCTCCCCGAGGGCCCTGCAATCATATTGTTACCCCGGCTTTATATGGATATATTTTTACAACATGTTTTCATAATGACTAAAGTCTGATTTAATAACTACCCCATTATGCTTTGTATTGCGCTTTTTCTTTTTCTTTTGTTTTTTTAATTATAATTCTTATCAGTAGACACAAAAAATTCTGCATAATAATGTATATCATTTTCTCATTTTCTTTTTCGATAATGATATGTTATTTATCATATTGGTCACTATAATCAAATGAATTATTCTTCGAGTTATTTTCCAGATACACACCCATTTAGTATAGTTATATAACGTCGATGCATGTACATGTATTTATTTTATGTTGATGTTTATGGACGCATAGAGGTATTTTTGTATTTATGCTTATGTTTGTAAACTTTACCATGTAAATACAACAAATTTCCATATATGAATGGACAATAAATGAACCTATACCTAACCTATACCTATACCTGTTATGCGACGTTCTGTGCTTTTTCCCAAATTGAGAGTTTGACAACATATTGTGTTTTATAAGGAAAGAGGATGTTCTTGTATAGACAAGTCTTTCAAGAACTTTTCGTAATAAACTTAATAAAGACATGGGTCGTTAGTTTTTGACAAGTTGGTTTTCTTGGGGTTTTTTGAGGAGTGATATTACTTTAGCAATTTTTATTTTGTATTGTACCAGGCCTGTATTAAGAAAGATTAAAGATATGCAATAAGGAATCTACGATCACTTGTTAACAAGGAGTTCGGAATTCCATCGAACCCGGAACTTGTCCTAATGTGCATATTGTTAGAAATATCTCACTTGTGTTTGTGGGAGAGAAAAATATGGAGTATGTCTGAGAACTAAAAAAAAAAATGGATTCGATATTCTTCACAACGAGAGCATGGTTTTGATTATACACGCAATCCTTTCAGTGTATGCAAAATGTTGCACGCACCCTATTCATGCAGTTGTATTCAGTCTATTGTTAGCGAAACCATTCAAAACGATGTGAGGCGACAGTTTTCACTGTTCGGGACAGTTTTAGTATTTGAAATACTTTCGGGAATTCCACATTCGTATTCTGCGTGTACTGACACGTTGCTTAGTGATATATCACTGTCTAGAAATTAATACCAAATGAAAAATTGGGGTAACCGTAAGGTGTAATGTGACTTGGGTACTACAGAATAATGTCTCTATTGCAAATGTTTAAAGGCATAATGGTAGGCAGTTTTCATGTTTCGCTGACACCAGACTTAATGGAAAGCACTGGAAATATTAATGGGTGTTCACCCATCTGGCACACAGCAAATCTACATGTCCAGTCAAGAAATTACCCCTGAACTCCCAGAGAGTTTTCGGTGAGGGAAATGTAACATAATGACTTTAACATATTGGGTGGAAAATGCAGAGCATTGCATGAGGCATGTTGGTCACAAACTATAGTCCACTCTGGATGATTGGAAACACCTGTTATTGGGTAAACATCCGAATGGTGTCAAATTCTCCATGAGAGGCCACTACTATTAGTCACTGCCTATGCAATCTACGTTTTACTGATCTTCTGTATTTCAAAGTTTGTTATGGGAGGGAGCTTAGTGATCGAGCCAAAGATTTTCCATTTTGAATTCGAGCCGACATTGTGCTTTAGCCTTGGCTTATTTTTTCTTCATTCTTTTAGAACATCCGGGGGGGGGGGGGGGGGGATTCCTCCACGACAATTTACCAGGGGACGTGTCCCCTGGAAAAAAAAATGTTCTTGCATTCAAAAGATACTAATTGCATATCGGAGAGGAGTTACTTAGAAAATTCTACCAGTTAGATCTTTTAAAAGACGTACTTTAATTATTAAGAAATGAAAAAGTGAAATTATAGTTTGGTGTCTGTTTTGAAATAATCACCCCTGCAAACATGCAATATGTCTTTGTAAAAACGGAGAGATACCAATGCAGTTTAATGTTCTCGTTCAGATGACATTCGAACTCATCGACAAAACAATTTCATTATAATATGGCTGAAAAAAGTGTTGCTATATAATCTGTCAATCAGAGAGTGTCTTCCACATCACAATGAAAATTGAATGAGCAGTATTCAACAACAGCTTAGCAAACTATAGAATGGGTTTTTGACCTTGATTTTTTTTCTATTTGTTGTTGTGTTTTTTTTTGTTATTAATATCAAACAGAGAGAAAGGAACTGATTTACTTGTATTTACTTGTAAACCAAGGACTAAGTTCAATTGGAAGTGAAAACATGATGGAGCCTAAAGTAAAAACACAGCTTGTCGATTAACTAGAGTTGTGGAAACGAATAAGTAACAAAAGTAAAGCAAATTTGAATGCTTTAAAATCATAAAAGTTTAAAATAAATATACATGTTTAATTAACTAATAGTACATAAACGCAAGTCAGTCGTTTAGACTATAAGGGAAAGAGCATAGAATATTTTCATAACAGTAATAAATGTATAATATGCACTACTCATATACATTAGCAAACTCAGTGAGACGCGCCGAAGTGTTGTAGCGATGATGCATTGTGACTGTGCAGAAAAAAACAGTCCTGCTTACATAAATTAAGCACATAGCGGAAGGCTGAAAATGATGATAAAATTTCGATTATGTATTGACAACATGTATGAATGAATAGAGAGGTATTTTGATTGTCAAAGAAAAAGCCTGATGACATCAATATTTCGGTATTACATTGTAAAATACATGAATTAATATTAAAACAAATATTTTATCAAAAAAGTGTCGAAGAAGGTACTTTATGCACTGGTGAGTGCATCAGATGTCTTCTTGTTTCGTATTATCGTTTATGAGATAACGTTTCAGCTTGCATGCGTTTGAACACATATTATTCCAGAAGTTGGGACCAGTAAAAGTAACATTCTTTCATGTTCTTCTGAGGAAATAGTATTCGTGTACTTGAAAGGTGGTGAGGCTACTTCGGCGTGTGTTTGGTATTTGTGTTATTTCTTACGAAAGGTTTGAGCTATACTTAACGAGAAATGAGAAATATCATCATCACAGGCAAAATCTGTGTTAAACCGTGTTAACATTTTTTGACAAGCAAGCGTTTCAATTAGGAGCATGAAGAAAAACTGTCTCTGCCGAGTAAAAGATTAAAAATCGTCCGGGGGGGGGGGGGGGGGGCACGCCGCCGGGATTCTAGCCTATGGCTATAAATCAAGAGAATACTTAAATTCTTCAACCGAAATGATGATGATGATGATGATTCCAAATATCTGTATTTGATTTAGGCAAAGATAGACAAAGTTTAGTGTATCGCTTGCCCAACGATTGGGAGCAGCCCGTTCATTACAATGAGACTGCGATTTTTAAATATTTTTCTATCATTCCTGCAACTTATCTATTAAAATTCATTCTTCCAAATCCCTTTACACGAACTCATAACGTAAATGACATAACACAAAACACACGCTTTTATCAAATCAGTTCGTTATCAGTTACGCAATTTAGGTTTTATTCGCAAATACCTTAAAGTAGAACACTGATGATTTTAAATATTGGCTTAATACTTATTATTGCATAGATGGCATAAATTAAACAAGGTTATCCAAATTTAAAGCTTGGAAACATTTGAATTAATGATTATTATCAATTATAAAACGGTAAAATACAGCCCCCGATATAGCAGCTGAAAAGCTCCTTGAACGCTGCTGAGATGTGTGACGACACAAGAGGGGCGAGTCCTGTCTAAGCAGACGATGTCCCATAACATTATACACATTTTTCAGTGCCTGTTTTGTCATCTCCTCTTCACTTATTTCTCTTACTTGACTAGCGTCAGTCTTAATGTTAGTCTGTTGCCTCACTCTTAACTTCGTGTATGGTATTATTTTGATGAAAAATGCAGCGTTAAAAAAATAAAGGAATCAGTCACTTGTAAACAAAATAAGACGCCATTGTATTTTCAGCTGCTTGCACCGCGGCATGTTCGGCGTTTCAAGAGGGAACGAATACCATCCAGCTATTATTCGCAGGGCTTTTCAATTTGAAAATGGGGTTTATTTCATTGATCATTGACCCTTCTCCTGTGTATTTACAATCAAACGGTTTTAGTTATCAGAATCAGTTCACTTTCCCTTTTCGAATGGTGTGAAATAAGGTCATGTTTAAATGTACCAAACTCTTTATAATTTGATAAATAATTGCATTGCAATTACGTTCATTCATTATAGGACGTCGTCTGCTTAAGCAGGATCGATCCCTCGTATGACGACATCAAAACATCGCTATATTTCTGGCGAATCCTCGGATATTCCAGATGCTGAGAAGAGCTTTTATTTATGTTGTTTTTATAATCATCATATACGCAGTTGACATAAAACTTATACGATTGCCATCTGTAAGCTTCCCAATTTCTAGTGATACATTAATTGCCATATTTGTGATTTTCTTGAGTGTTCTACTTTAACCGTAGTGCCACTGAGAAAATCACTCATGCTTTAATCTCATTACGCTTGGATTTTGGTAATGGCCTCTTGTTTCGTTTGTCTCACAAGAATGCCGCTGCTCGTGTCGTGACCCTCTTCAACAAGCACAGTCACATTACACCAGTTCTCAAATCACTTCATTGGTTGCCTGTAGAAGAACGTATTGTTTTCAAGATTCTTCTGTTATTATTTCACTGTATACATGGCTCTGCTCCGCAGTACAACATTGGTTTGATCAAGCATTACATTCCCTCTAGACTGTTACGTTCTAAAAACTCTGGCTTACTTGTTATTCCTAGGCTTAACACAAAGTGGGGGGGGGGGGAGCGAACCTTCGCTCATTCTGGGCCGTCGATATGGAATACTCTTCCTCAAGGGAATAGAAATAGCAGTTCTGTTGAAGTGTTCAAAAGTAATCTTAAAAAGTATCTGTTTAATTTGGCCTATAATTGATTACCATTACCTTTCATGTCCTTAACTCTCCTATTGCACTTTTGTTTATTTGTGATGTATTTCATCTTTTCCACAAGTTGCGCCTAGAGCATTTGATCATCAAGTGGATTAGCCGCCTTATAAATCTTATATATTAAATCAAATATTTATGGATATTATATTGTTACAGTAATGCATTATTTGCCAATATTGAATTGAAGTTGATTAACTTTCCTTCCTCAGGGAGCTGGTTAGAATAGGGTTAATTAATGAATATATGTGACCCACCGCCTCAAAACCTACAATAAGTCGCACGGACCACAACGTAGCAAACAGCCCAAAATAGTAAATTTGCTTGGATCAGTCGATTTTCTGTTTTTGATAGAAATGGGTAGTTTCATTATCATTCTTTCATGTCTCAAGTTTGTGAGTCGTATTTCGACTTAGAAATATGTTTTTGGGGCATTTTAAAATGACTCCTTTTTTTTCACCTGTCGAGCTAATGAATGTTTGAAGAGCTTTTGTAATACTTTCATTCAATGCCAAATTACTACTTTACCTCTAAAGGTATTAAATTGATTTTTGGAGTGAGTAGTGAATAGGTCCTCCTGGAGCAGTGTGCCAAAATTCAGCCTAATCTGATAATCCCTTCATACCGGTTGCTATGGCCATTTGAATATCCAGTTTTACTTGGGCGCACGCAGAGAGCGAAGGTTTAGCACTCTTTTGTTCGGAACTTAAATGGCCATTTTCTCTGAATAGGAGTTATTGATTGCTGGTTACATACTGATTCTAAATGTGATATTTAAAGGTGTTATCATTGAGTAAACTAGGCAAGCGATATACCATTGGAAAGCTGAGAATCTCTACTTTCAGAAAATGTATAAAACCAAAAAAATAATTTTGGCGACTTATTGTAGGTTTTGAGGCGTCGGGTCACATATAATGAATATAGTTCATAAGATCGTATGAATACACACACGAGGAGCATCATGGTTTTATCTTCTTAAGCCTTTCGATTCAGTCTCTTCAGATGAAGCGAGCCTATGGTATTTTTACATGACTAACTATGCAAATAATGCAAGTAGTACTATTTCCCTACTTCTTGTAAAACAAAGTCAAAAACATTTCATTAACTTACTTCAGCCGGAGCTGAATAGACATTAATGGAAAATATGCCTTGTAGTGATAGAATGACGGGTTATCATACGTGTAATGTATACCCAAATGTACACAAAGAGGTAACGATTTATCTGGGCCCGGTCATACAAAGGAGTTGCGATGATTACAAAATTAATAATATTCAATTAATATCAATCGCAACTCTGTAGAAAGAGATTGGAGATGCAATTGATATCAATTACAAATCATTTATGATAAATCGCACCTCTTTAATAAGACGGGGCCCTGAAATGATTCTGATAAAGATTCAACAATGTAATAATTGCGTTGCCATGCCACGCGCCAACAGAGCGCAAAGGGCCAGTACGCATTTTTGTATAGTTAATTTTTTTTTTAATTTAATTTTTAATTTGC
This sequence comes from Heliocidaris erythrogramma, assembly GCA_025617745.1. Taxonomy (NCBI): domain Eukaryota; kingdom Metazoa; phylum Echinodermata; class Echinoidea; order Camarodonta; family Echinometridae; genus Heliocidaris; species Heliocidaris erythrogramma. Next base: position 3,357,853 of record CM046854.1, read on the forward strand.
ACTTGTTAATTCACTTCCTGAAGACTGAATATGAATAGGTTATGGATTGAATTTTCAGTGCTTTTCATCATTCCGTTTCTATTCAAACGTATTTATCATTGACCGTTAAATTGATTTTTTAATGCTTAATGACATACACACAGTGAGTATAAAAAAGAAGCTTCGTATAAAATCTTATTATTTTGCCACAGAAACTTTTTGCTCATTTGTTAGTTGCACCATACCTCCTATACAGGATATTCATGAATTAAGAATCTTGTCAATACCAAGAAGGATAAATGTGCTTATATATAACAGCAAACAGTAATAAAGAGAGTATTTCATATGATTAACAGGAGGACTGTCTTTTCTAGAGAATCGCGATAAAGTAAAAAAATAATTTGGCAGTTTCAAAACATAGCACTTGCCAATAAAACAGCTCATTTGTTTTAGAATAATATCATTATATTCTATTTCTTACCAGGACTTTGGTATTTACACAAAATGAATATACATGCATGCGCAAAAACATATTCCATATATTCGTGATTAATTACATAATCGGTAATTTTATTCGTCATTTGCTAAACATCGTATCTGGTACAAACTTGCACAGACTTCCAATGAAATGAAGTCATGCAGTCTTTATACTGCACGGTTGTACCTCCTTGTTTGGCACTTGAAAAATAACTATGAGTCAAACCTCCCTCATTTCATAACTGCTGAGGCTTGATGAAGCACACAAAATATTAGCAATCAGAACAGACTTTGTCTTATACTACAATCTGCCAACTTACGCATCTATATCACATGATAATTATCTGCATGTGGATCGCTTTAGTTTTTAGTCTATCGTAGGAATAATTATTCAATAAAGCTAGATACTGGATATTAAAGGGGACTCCTACTTTTATACCAAATTGCTTTAAAGGAAGGCAGGAGCATTCGAAGAAACAACCTGTTGAAAGTTGTTATTACTATACATAGAAACGTCAAAGTAATATGTTGCGAAACGCAAACGTCTCTGTGATGTAGTGCTAGTTAATTTTCCTCTCAGTTGTTCAAACGCAGTTAAGGATTGAAATATTCTTTTACACAACTTTATGACTCGGTGGGATCCTTTTGTTCTTTGGATGACTTTTAACGATATAGCATAATTGCTGTACACCCCTTTGGGAAACTGAATAAATTTTTAATTCATGATTTTAAAGAGTTTTATCTTTCACCCTTCTCAGCCTTAAAATAGAGATAGGCTTGGTCTTTATAATTATGTTATAAGCAGATTATGGAAAGTTGGAGATCTATTTTTGTCATAATTTCAGGAATCTTTCGGCAGATTAAAGCTTGCAGTCGCGCAACTCACATTTCCCACGTAATGCATATCCTTCGGGGCTTGAATATTTCAGTAACGGACATTCATATAATTGTCCATCGTTTGTTGCAATATTTTATGTTAAACGGTATTTGAGATTTAATTATTATCTTTTTTAATACAGAAAATTGTGGTAAACTACAAAAAATTGCAAATTCACTAATATTCCGGATAATATTACTGTCTATCACACGAAACTGAAGAATTCATATTAATGATTACTGGACTATAGTGGGAGGGCAGTCCTTGAGGTAACTAATATAACATGTATATGCCCATCCTTATCAAATTGTAAGGGATGTATTATTTACAGAGTTTTATGCGTTAATAGGGATAATGATGAAAGTCTTCCTGTACATCAAATTTATACCACTTTAAAAATACCCGATAAATTGACTAGTTCAGTCGATTGAAGAGGTAGAGGCAGGGATTACGCTTGTGCTTGCTCTAGAAGAATGGACATTTTTTCAGCGACTTTGCTGTGTGTCAACTGCTGGGCGCAACCAATTCAGGAAGTACCAAAAAACAACAAAAAAACATTACCACGGAATACAAATTGCCCTTGGAATTCCCCGGCACACAAAGTAGAAAATTATCTTATGTGTTCTAATTTTGTAATATTGTATTTTTCAATTCTAATCATTTTTGGGAGATGTGTTTATATCCCCTCAATATATCGTTCAATGAATTGAGAGAGGGGGAGAGGAAAGGAAAAGAGTGTGTGATATATACTACATCATAATCGTATATTTGCAAGGTATATCTATCCTTAAATTTGACACTGTTAAGTTTGTAGAATAACGGATCGAATCTCGCTCTATTGTCGTTACTAAAAAACAAAATCTTAATCAAAGAATATAATCTATGTTTCTGTTTTCATTTTATTTCATTTCATTTACTTCCACAAAAACAGCAAATATATTTACAAAGACTTTCAGTTTACAAAAAAAATATTTTGTAAAATCTTTGTATATAATTTAGATAATTACTGCTACAGATAATTAGTTATAAAAACTTTGATAAAATGATCAAGCATCAGCTTAGAATGCTAAAGTCTTTATCTGAACAGACTTTAGAGCTTTCTCCTTCCTGGAACAAGCCAGAGATACAAAATAAAAGATACAAATTACACAAGCGTTATGGCAAAATCCTACATGCTTTAAAATGCTTTGAATTTTCTGGAGACGATCGAGATTTGGAACCCTTAAAGTAGATATTCAAAGAAAATCACAAATATGGCAATTAATGTATCACTAGAAACTGGGAAGCTTACAGATGGCAATCTTATAAGTTTTATGTCAACTGAGTTTCTGGTGATTATAAAAACAACACAAATAAAAGCTCTTCTCAGCATCTGGAATATCCGAGGATTCGCCAGAAATATAGCGATGTTTTGATGTCGTCACACTCGGGATCGATCCTGCTTAAGCAGACGACGTCCTATAATGAATGAACGTAATTGCAATGCAATTATTTATCAAATTATAAAGAGTTTGGTGTATTTAAACATGACCTTATTTCACACCATTATAAAGGGAAAGTGAAACTGATTCTGATAGCTAAAACCGTTTGATTGTAAATACATAGGAGAAGGGTCAATGATCAATGAAATAAACCCCACTTTCAAATTGAAAAGCCCTCCGAATAATAGCAGGATGGTATTCGTTCCCTCTTGAAACGCCGAACATGCCCCGGTGCAAACAGCTGAAAATACAATGGCGTCTTATTTTGTTTACAAGTGACTGATTCCTTTATTTTTTTAACGCTGCATTTTTCATCAAAATAATACCATACACGAAGTTAAGAGTGAGGCAACAGACTAACATTAAGACTGACGCTAGTGAAGGAAGAGAAATAAGTGAAGAGGAGATGACAAAATAGGCTCTGAAAAATGTGTAAGATGTTATGGGACATCGTCTGCTTAGCCAGGACTGGTCCATGGTGTGTCGTCACATATCTCAGCAGCGTTCGAGGAGCTCTTCAGCTGCTATATCGGGGGCTGTATTTTACCGTTTTATAATTGATAATAATCATTACTTCAAATGTTTCCAAGCGTTGAATTTGGATAACCTTGTTTAATTTATGCCATCTATGCAATAATAAGTATTAAGCCAATATTTAAAATCATCAACGTTCTACTTTAAGGCCAAGAACATTTATATCCACAGGTAATTATTTATGGATATTGCAAAAGTGGACAAACTTTACACAGTAGTAATGAAGGGAAGACTGGAAAAAATAATTATTTAAAGAAGATAGTTTTGCGGAACCATATAACAGCCAGAACCACGTGACATGTTCTAAGGTGTTTCGGGAGGCGCAATTGTTTGATATAGTACTCATTTGGCAGTTTGAAATATGACACTTGTTAATGGCACAAATCACCAAAATGTCTGCAGCTTTTTTTTTGCAACTATACTGCAATAGATCTGAATGATAGTATACAAATATCCCATGCAGTGAGAGACTCTGGTTAAAATTATACATTCGAGGAGGCGGTGGTATAGTACATTTTTCTTGAGGGGCGTAGCCCCGAAAGAAAAATGTACTATACCACCGCCTCCGAGAATGTATAATTTTAACCAGAGTGTCGAACAAAATGTATGGGATATTTGATTTATATCCTAATCACAAAACTCAAATAAAAAAAATACAAACAATGCTAATTAAGTTACTTTTAATGTCAACCCTTCTTGTTGACGTGAAATGCTTTTGTAGAGCAAATTTCAACGTGTGCATTGATTTTACACTGTAATCTTGTCCCGACTTATTACGTGCCCCGGCATAGAATCGAGAAAGGATTGAATCGAGTTCGGCAATTTCTACACTGTCTAGATCATCAAAATTCACACCAATCGTGTCACAGAACTCCCTGAATATTGCAAAATCCTACCTTACAGTTTTTCTTGTATTCGTACTATCCACAGAGTTGATGAATTCTTTAATGTCCTCATTTTCAATAAGTTTAAATCTCGATGCATTTCCGAGTGCAGTGGACGCAGCCATCTTGTCTGTTTGTAAACAAATCTTACCTCTCGACCTCACACACACGTACACACAAAAAAAGTTGCTTCCGTTTGTGCGCCAAATTCTTCAATACGACTTTTCAGCTGAACGAGCGGACACTGCAGTGTTACATAGCCGGGGGTAGCCGAACCATCGGGAGGCTTCGCGTGTGCCACTGTTAGAAAGCAGCTGAGTAACCTCATTTGCATAAAATGTGCCCAAAAATTTTTTGGGGCACATTTTATGCAAATTAGGAGGAGTTTCAGGCACTTTGTATGCAAATTAGCTAGTATTTCCCTACCATCATTTTGATGGTAGAAATATATTAGGTCATGTGACCGTGTTTTGACCAATAACAAAATAAGAAGTTTAGTGATTAGGATATAAAATATCATATTCATATTTCCAACCAGAACTCGTCTTTTATAACAATCGCGGAAAAAATAAATATATTTGCAAAGACATATTACATATTCATGTTAATTGCGTAGTCGATAACTGAACATGTCATTTGATAAACATTGTATGTGTTATAAACTTGCACAGAATTCTATTGGCATGAAGTCATGTAGGCGGTAGGCTATTCAGTCGTTATACCACATGCATGGCATGGTTTGGTACGAGAAAAATACTATGAGTCAAACCACCCTTTTTCAGGACTGTTGAAGCTTGAAGGCGCACACAAAAGATAAAATATACGAACATTTTTTTTAATAACATCTTTCAATCTGCCAACTTACCGTGGTTCGTATACGAACAAACATGTGATATACATGTGATATATGCATGTATAGTACATGATATGTTGGGATATCCTTATTTTAGACTGAAGTGGGAATAATTATCGAATAAAGCTACACATTAAACTCTTTCAGTTCCAATGTCAATATATGTGACAGATAGACTTGTCATTTTCATTCATCAATTGGTCGACCACAGGAACGGTATATTGTTGGCAATAAAATTTTGAGCATAAATCATGCAGTAATGGACAAAAAAGAAACTCAAATTTAATTTTCAATAATTCTTATGCATAAAATTGGGTAAAATAATAATGTTTGATATCATAAGAAATTGTAATACAATTCCTACAAGTTCTGTACACACTATGTTGTGAAATAATATATGGTAAATGAAGTGCAGACATTTGAAAAGTAAGCATTGATCACATTTTGGTAAAATGTTGATAGTAATAGTTAAAGGGCCCGTGCCATCCAAATGCAAGTTGATACCTGTTGGTGTGGAGTCCTACATACATCTCATATTTTGATATTTAAAGTTCTAAATATGTTTCTTAGATTTTTAACTATTTATTGAAATACATTTTTTCTAAGACCTGCTAAGCCCCACTTAAAAAAAAAATCCTCCAGATCACTTTCCCCAGTGACATCATCTGTCAATCATCAGTGAGGTAATTGCGATTTTGCAAGTGAAAGTGGTATTCAACTTTGTCAAAGCTGACACCTGTTACAACATACAATACAACATACAATACCAGCATAGGAGTTGCTATGTCACACATGCTGTAGCATTAGTAGAAAACCAAAGGCAATGAGGAAGTTTTGTATGAAAGCATGCAATTTAATTCTGAGCATGTGTTGAGCTGGGAGACCATTTGGATGGCACGGGCCCTTTAAGAGGGTGGACTAATTTGACAGTATCAACACACGACACTTGTTATTAGGCACAAAGTGACCACACCTGTCTTTAGTTTTTTTCGCAACTATACTTTAATAAATAAAAACAATATCATATTCTATTTGCAATCAGGAATTGGCTTTTATAAAAATGGAGGCAAAAATTAATGTAAGTGCAAAAACATTGCATATACATGTTTAATTGCATAGTCGATAACTGAACTTTTCATTTGATAAACATCGTATGTTTATCAAAATGTTTATCAGCTTGAAGGAGCACACAAAAGATGAAATATGCGAACCTTTTTTTATAACATCTTTCAATCTACCAACTTACCGTGGTTCGTATACGCATGTATATCACATGTGATATACATGCGATATACATGTGATGTAAGCATGTGATATAAGCATGTATATCACATGGTATGTGTGGATCTGTTTATTTCAGACTAAAGTGGGAATAATTAGCGAATAAAGTTACACACATGATATTAAAGAGTGATCCTACTATTACATCGAATTGTTTTAAAGGAAAGCAGGAGCATCATAGACAAACAAAATTATGTTGAAAGTTGGAAAGAAATTAGATAGAAGAAATGCAGGGGCGGATCCATGATTTTGTAAAAGAGAGGGCACAAATTAAAAAAAACATTGACAGTCCTAAAAAAAAATTATTACCCATTTAGGTTCACGTTTCCTCCAGATTTTCTGACAAAAAAGGGGCTTCTGGTCTAAAGGGGGCACAATGTATACTTCGGTTTCAAGGGGGGGGGGGCGTGCCGGAAGTGCCCCAACCCCTCCATCAATCCGACACTGAAGAACTGTATGATTTGCTAAATGTTGTATATACTTTGCATAGAAACGTCAATGTAATGTTAATTGCTCATATCCATGAGATGTAATGTTATCAAGTTTCCCATTTGTTCAAAAGCAGTTAAGAATTGAAATATTATTTTTTTATATAATAAATAATTTTTACATTCCCTCAAATATACTATGAAAGCGCATAAACAAAGTAAAGAGATGATCTTGGATCAATATAAATCCCCACTAGGGATACCAAAAATGATATGTACATATTTACATAGAATATATTAAAAGATAATATTGTTGTACAAACAATTATTGCCTTCACACAATTCAAACTTAAGTGTGAAGTCATACCGGCCAAGTTGTCAAGATTCCTGGTTCCCCAAAATTTTGTGTTTAACAATGGCGTGGTGATCAAACCAGCGCCGAGCACTGAATTTGCCCGGCTCCAGCCAGTTGATTTAATGATTTCGCAGTGAACCTCAATGCGCGGGCTCTGTTGTTTGGTACCAGTATCCTGGACGACGAGCGAATATGGCGTAAGCCCTTCGGGACTCTAGCGACAAACGAAGTCAGCCTCCATTCTTAATCCCTTCCGTCTCCAATAAAACAATGACCTTAAAAAGATTCGAACCTTTCTATCGGACCTCGAGACCGAGTAATTGTTCTGAATGACCAACGGAGCCATCAATATTATGAATATCATGAACACATACGCGCATTATTAGAGAACTTTTTATTGCAGTGGGATACACTCTTGGATAATATTGACCTCATGGGGGCGTTATAGCCATTAAGCCCACTGATCTCTATGTAAAAATTTTTACATAGAGATCAGTGATTAAGCCCCCCGCACGCGAACTTTTTTTTCCCACGAACTTTTTGTCACGATCGTCCTTGACGCATGCGCAACTTTGAAATAGCCCTACAATGCTTGGAGTTGGATGGGGTTTCAAAGTTTCATCCTACTTTTAGTAAAAATAAAAATACAATACGTTATTTTTGTAATGTCCAAACTGAGAGTCGAACCCACATACCTCAGGATAAATGTCCGAGGACTAACGCATCTCGCCACAGCAAGACGCTGGGAGCAACCGTCATTATATCACTTACGGAATAAACCCTATGATTGCGAAATTGATTTAGATCGGAAAGGATCAGGTGCGCATGCGCCAGGGAGGACAGGGACAAAAAGTTCGTGGGAAAAAAAAATTTAGCCCCCCGCACACTTTACGATCAACTGCGAGCCGACTTTAGAAATAATGCGCAATATAATTAACTTAATTAAATATGGGCATTTTGAATGAGAATGAAAACCTGGGGAGATATCCATTTTAATGAAAAGAGAGGATAGAGAGAAGCAATTTAAAAAAAAGTTCCATCAAAATTGGTTACGAAATGAAAAAGTTATGAAAGTTTGAAAAGTCTCAATTTACTTTATATGGCGATCCTTAAAATGGCAATGTTGCTTCAAAATGGCAGGTTTAGTATCACAACTCGCTATAATTATGTTTGATACACAAAATTTCATATTATCTCCATTATCTCTAAAGATGTTGCTTGTCTTTTTGTGAATTATGTTGTGTCAAATACATATTCCCATGATATATCTTGAGCTAAGAAGGAGACAAGCTGCACCTTGCGAGATAATGGGGAAAGTATGAAATTTTGTGTGCTAAACATATGGAGAGGTGTACTACTAAACCTGTCACCTTGAAGTGACATTGCCAATTTGAAGGCCGCCATAGAAAGTAAATTAAGACTTTTCAAACTTTCATAACTTTCTCATTTCGTGACCGATTTTAACGGAACTTTTTTTTTTAAATTGCCCCTCTCTATCCTCTCTTTTCATTAAAATTGATGTTTTCCTTCAGGGTTTCATTCTGCTTTAACAAATGAATTTTCCTGATTCGGCAGCTCCTGAACAATTATATGAATACCCCCCCCCCCCCCCCCCAAAAAAAAAAAAATAATAAATAAATAAAAAATGGTGCGCTGTCAGCCTTATACCCAGAATAAGGACCAAATCAGTTTCGAATCGTAGACAATCGTTGGACTTCTCTGACGTCACTACGACTCGGAGCCGATTCGGCCTTTCCTCCGACCAGAAAGCTCACAATAGGCGGTATTTTAGAATTTACTCTTTATATTATTTAGAACCTTAATCAAAAATATCTTACATGTTGAAATTATATCAAATACTTTTCTCTACAGGGTTGGAAAAAAGTTTGGAATATTTTTATTCCAAGAATTATTTCTTGTCTTAAACATATCCCTCGTCATTTTAAGTTCTTCTTTGAGGTTCAAATAAAAGATATGTGTCCCGTTTTAACTTTAAAAGCACAACATTAAAAATCAGGCTTATCACACAGTGCAGAGGTCCACTTGGAATTCGGAAGCGTATATTTGCTGTTTTTGCAAATGTCTAACGAAAAAGTTAAATAATCAGATACAGTTTAATTGCTATACCGAAGTCCTCAAAATGACTGCAAACTGCACGTAGCTTTTTCAAAATTCCACGTGAAGTACAGAAATGTATAACAAGATGTTCAAACACAAATAGAGCAAATCTGACAACATGTGGTTCATTGGTCAGCCATTGTAACATGTTTAACAATATTACGTAATCTTTGGTACAAGATGGAACAGTAGACTTCATTCAACACAGTTAATCCGATTTGGATGAATTATTCATCACAATATAGTAGAAACTAGCATTTAAAATCAGACATACTCATCGCCAAAAAAATATTCCAAACTTTTTTCCAACCCTGTATTTTCTTCGCAGACCGATCGTATAGCGCACAGTGGGCTTTAGATGTCTGGGGTAGTTTAGTTTATATTTATATTTGAGTAATTTTACGATAATTATCTCACACAAATTGGAACAGAAAATATTTCAACTGTTATAGTCTCATGAATATGACCTCTATGACATCTAAAACGTCCTAAAGAATCCGAGTGGTGGAAAGTATTGAAAAATACTGAAATCTGTGATGACCATTTCCCATTTGTCGGCCATCATGCAAAGCACAAATAGTGCCAATTATACGCAGATTGTATGCTTGTCCAACAAAGCAACATGTACCGTACTGTGTTAAACTCGAACCGAGTTGGCCGAACTATTAGGTTTATAAATTATATCCATGATTTCGAGCAACGGCTTATAAGGACGCCCTCTAATTATATATCACATTTCAAAATATATGTTGTCATGTAACATAAGATGGAAATAAGGACATTGCATATGAGTAGATAAGTGAGAAGGAGAGAGGGGAAGAAAGGGAGAGAGGGAGAGAAAGATGGAAAGAGTAGAGTAGGAGAGGAAGAGACAGTAGGGGAAGAGTTATTATATTTAAAATGGAATATATCCGTTTGTACTACAAGGCTGCATTATGACCAAACAACACTTAATTTAAAACAATTTGTCAGTTGGTGTAACTGAACAAACTTATAAAAATGGCACGAACTAACATTAAGTCCACTACCATGGCCTTCCTAAACATTCTTATTGGCAATGGAGCAAAAGTATGAGGGCAAACTCTCTCGGGGAAGGACGGGAAAGGACTCCGGGGAAGGTTTTTCCGGTGAGAGTGTTTTGCTTTGTGTTAAGCGCAAATTTTAATTAAAACGAAAAGAAAACTGAATATAGATGTTAATATCTCAGTCTCGTAACCACTAACTCAATGACTGCATATCCTCCGTTGACATTAAATTTGCTTTGAGAATACATGCCACCCCATGAAGATCTCTGGACAACATGCTCAAGGAGATTAAATCATGGGAGAGCAGGTATCGGCCTGATATCCCAGCAAAGTCTTTTGACAGTCTATCAAAGTGTTACAAGCTTTAAATAACAAATGATTCGATTCACATTGAATCACGAAGGGAATAAATAACTTTGAACGTCACAATATTTTGAAAACTCACATTTTCTATTTCAAAACAGAATCAGCAATCATTTGTAGATGATAACTAAATATATTCAAGTGACATGAGTGATGTGCAAGTATAGCTGTATAAAAGTTTCCCTTTCATTTTCAGAAAAATGTAAATATGTCCAGTTTTCTAAGGGGGATGAATCAACATGACGTAATAGTGGACAAGGAAAAGTGGTAAATTTAAAAAGAAAACGCGAATGGATTTAGCGCCCTGTATAATACATGTAATGCTCCCTACATTTAAATTTAATATTAAAATTTAAATGTAATATTTAAATGTATCTTAAAGATATTAATTGATTTTATAGAACATGTACTTATAAATGCATGTATTTCTATCTAACATGCATCATGCTAAATGAAGGAGGGGGTGGGGGGGGGGGTACTCGTTTTTTCATAGGTTCACAATTCCTAAGTTTCGTAATTCCGAAACATAAGTATTTGATGGTCCAGTACTAGCAGGAGTAGTTGATGGTCCAGTAGTAGTAGGAGTAGTTGATGATCCTGTAGTAATAGCAGGCGTAGTTGGTGATCCTGTAGTACTATCATGATTAGTTGATTATCCTGTAGTGATAATAGGAGTAGTTGATTGCCCTGTAGTACGCAGGAGTCGTTGATGGTCATGCAGTAGTAGCAGGAGTAGTCAATTGCCATGTAGTACTAGGAGGAGCAGTTGATTGTCCTGTAGCAGTAGCAGGATTAGTTGATAGTCCTGTAGTAGTGACAGGAGAAGTTCATTGTCCTGAAGTAGTAGCAGGGTAGTTGATTGTCCTGAAAAAGTACCAGGATTAGTTGATTGTCCTGGAGTAGTAGGATGAGGAGTTCATTGCCCTGTAGTATTAGGACGAGTAGTTAATAATCCTGTATTAGTAGCAAGACGAGTTGATGATCCTGCATAAATAACAGGAGCAGCTGATTTTCCTGTATTACAAGCAGGGGTAGCTGAAATATGGACTAAATGCTTTGTGGACCAGACTGGTATTAGGCTAATCGGGTTTAGACTATTAAACAGATAAAATAATAAATGGCCATTGGAATAATTGATAACGGATCATACGGTAAAAAGACTAAATGGCAAAATAAACCGATTAGACAAAAAAGAAAAGCTAATATAACTTGTTTTTTTAATTATAGACTAAATCTCAGTTAGCCCTACCAGATATTGTACGAAACGCTGGTGGGACAATATATTGATAAGATCATATGTATAGTTGACAAACTGTAATGCTCCCTACATTTAAATTTAATATTAAAATTTAAATGTAATATTTAAATGTATCTTAAAGATATTATTTGATTTTATAGAACATGTACTTATAAATGCATGTATTTCTATCTAACATGCATCATGCTAAATGAAGGAGGGGTGGGGGGGGGGGGGGGGGTTACTCGTTTTTTTCATAGGTTCACAATTCCTAAGTTTCGTAATTCCGAAACATAAGTATTTGATGGTCCAGTACTAGCAGGAGTAGTTGATGGTCCAGTAGTAGTAGGGGTAGTTGACGATCCTGTAGTAATAGCAGACGTAGTTGGTGATCCTGTAGTACTATCATGATTAGTTGATTATCCTGTAGTAATAATAGGAGTAGTTGATTGCCCTGTAGTACGCAGGAGTCGTTGATGGTCATGTAGTAGTAGTAGGAGTAGCCAATTGCCATGTAGTACTAGGAGGAGCAGTTGATTGTCCTGTAGCAGTAGCAGGATTAGTTGATAGTCCTGTAGTAGTGACAGGAGAAGTTCATTGTCCTGAAGTAGTAGCAGGGTAGTTGATTGTCCTGAAGAAGTAGCAGGATTAGTTGATTGTCCTGGAGTAGTAGGATGAGGAGTTCATTGCCCTGTAGTATTAGGACGAGTAGTTAATAATCCTGTATTAGTAGCAAGACGAGTTGATGATCCTGCATAAATAACAGGAGCAGCTGATTTTCCTGTATTACAAGCAGGGGTAGCTGAAATATGGACTAAATGCTTTGTGGACCAGACTGGTATTAAGCTAATCGGGTTTAGACTATTAAACAGATGAAATAATAAATGGCCATTGGAATAATTGATAACGTATCATACGGTAAAAAGACTAAATGGCAAAATAAACTGATTAGACAAAAAAGAAAAGCTAATATAACTTGTTTTTTTAATTATAGACTAAATCTCAGTTAGCCCTACCAGATATTGTACGAAACGCTGGTGGGACAATATATTGATAAGATCATATAGTTGACAAACTGATATTAGACCAAATGATGTTAGACTATTTGACAATTATACCAAAATGGCAATATACCATGAGTACACACCATTGGAGCAGAATTGGACGTAATCGTAGCAGCAATCACTAGCACCTTGGCATTCAGAATCGCAGTAACACCCTGACATGTATCCGCATTCACAGCACCCTCGGCAAGATGCACCTAAAGCAGAATGATTGTGTCAAAGTATCAGTTATTGTCCACGATACTAATCAAGGCGTGAGTGTGTGGCGAAGCGAAGAATCACAAGACAAGGCAATTTCAAGCAATTTGAATTCACACACCCCTCATTGCATGAACACCCACATACCCACTCACAATTTTTGTTTACAGGCCTATTTATTGTCCTGTTATATACGTGTATCATCAAAGAACAGTTTTATATAAATATACAATTGAGATTTTCTTCTTGCACTCATCAACGTTTTACTCTTATGAGTGATTGATGAAAAACTTCAATGGGTATCCATTTGAACTTCTCGCAATAATCTCCTTACTCAACATGCATTATGCATAAAAAATGTTACTTAACAAGTTCATGCGTAAATACTACTTTCAGTACCCTCTGTAACAGCAGGTGAAATTGATGAACTTGTAGCACTGGCAGGGGTAAATGGTGGTCCTGTAGTAGTAGTAGTAGCAGGAGTAGTTGATGATCCTGTTGTAGTAGCAGGAGTAGTTAATGATCCTGTTGTAGTAGCAGGAGTAGTTGATGATCCTGTTACAGTAGCAGGAGTAGTTGATGACCCTGTTGTACCAGCAGAAGTAGTTGATGATCCTGTTGTACTGGCAGGAGCAGTTGATGATCCTGTTGTACTAGCAGGAGTAGTTGCTTGTCCTGTAACAATAGTATAGTAGAAGGAGTAGTTATACAAAAAGAAGTTGGCAGGAGTAGTTGATGACCCTGTTGTACTAGCAGGAGTAGTTGATGATCCTGTTGTACTAGCAGGAGTAGTTGGTGATCCCGTTGTACTAACAGAAGTAGTTGATGATCCTGTTGTACTAGCAGGAGTAGTTAATGGTCCTGTTGTACCAGCAGAAGTAGTTGATGATCCTGTTGTACTGGCAGGAGCAGTTGATGATCCTGTTGTACTAGCAGGAGTAGTTGATGATCATGTTGTACTGGCAGGAGTAGTTGATGATCCTGTTGTACCAGCAGAAGCAGTTGATGATCCTGTTGTACTAGCAGGAGTAGTTGCTTGTCCTGTTACAATAGTATAGTAGAAGGAGTAGTTATACAAAAAGAAGTTGCTGATGGAAGATGATAATAAACTCATCGATGTGTTATCCTTACCAGGGGTTTTTTAATGGTTGCAAGTGTTAAAAAATGTAATTGAGTCTTAAGTCCTACCAGTCGGATATTAAAAATACCCTATCAAAATCGTAAACACAGTCTATTCCCCCGGTGGAGCCACTCCCCCGCAGAGGGGGGCGCGTATGACCGTTACCAAAAATGCAAATAACCCCCTTTTGCAGTCAATTTCAAGGACATTTTGTGAAATTTAACCCCCTTTTTTACGTCAAAACATGGACAAAATGGTACTTTGAAATACCCCTATTTTTAAGATTGTAAGGACACTTTCGGAAACTTTCCCATGTTTTACCATATTTCAAGGACAAGACATTTATACCATTTTTTCATTAACATATAGGTGTCCAAGACCCGATTCTTCAAATTACAAGTTCACACACAATTAATATAAGGAAAATGCATTTTTTTAATGTGTTATTCATTTAAAAATATTTCGGCAATAGTTCATTATAAACTCCTGGGGAAAAACCACTGAACTCTACGGTTATTTGAATAACCACTGTCTGACCACTCACAAATAGGCGAGGTTAAATAACGTCATACCGACTTATTAATGTACAAGTTTATCTGAACATAACCTTGTACTCCAGACTAGCTTTTATGGGTGAATAGGCTTCAACAGCTTTTGTGTGTATCAGCGTGCCTATTTCCAGTCTAGATCTTTCATACAAAAGATGGCCTATGGGTGGGCCCTTGCCTATGTGGGACTGTATCCAACATTCACTGTTGCAGCAGTCACAGACTAAGCAAGATTTGATTTTCTTTAATTTGCTAGATGTGATAATGTACCTGAATCATGGATTCAACTAGTCTTACTGTGCCACAAATTGGGGATTCAGAATTGAAAATAAAATTTTAAATAATTATTTTCCTCTCAATGTCATGACTCATGATGTATGAATTGTCTAGACTGGAAAAAATGCCCACTGATAGTACACACAAAAGCTATTGAAGCCTATTCACCTCTGGAGTACAAGGTTATCATCAGATAAGCTTGTACATACTATAAGCAGCAATAATGGCCTAAGTATGAGTGCCTCTTAGTACCCATACGCCCATAAACAATCATGGAAGCGTATGAATGGGACTGTTACTGTTAGTGTTAGTGTTACTTGAACTGTTCATACCTGTGAAACATAAGTCCTTTCACACGACTTTCACGAACATCACGATTCGTGCAGTTGACTGCAGCGCAAGACGGCATCTTCCCACTTCATCTTTGAAGGGCATATGGTGATTATATGAGTGAAAATAGTCCTTCAAACTTGGTCAAATGTTACATACAGCGGCGACGTTCCGGAATTGTTTTGAGGGAAACAAGATGGCGCTGGCGAGCTGCCAGTGGCGTCATGTTGCCTATGGCTAATCAGCGTGCAGCGAGCGATCGAGCCCAACACACAGAACTCCTAAAGAGGAGTTCTGTGGCCCGCCGCTAGCGACTCGGCTCCGGGATTTTTCTTCATGGGTTTTCTTCCCTTTTCCTGACCCCTATTTTATCAATTTCGAGGACACCTGCGCACCCCTATTTTCTATATTTCGAGGAATATTCTGTCCGCGGACGTTCCTTGAAATTCACCCCTATATCCGCGATTTTGGTAACGGTCATGCGGTCCCCAAGTCACAATGAGTGGCTCCACCGGGCTTATTCCATATCTAGATATATTTCAATTTATTTTTACTGGGATATAAGAGTCACGATTTCCTCTAAACATAAACTTTTTTTCTATTTTGAATTAAATTCCAGGTGTTCACACTAAAAAGAAAATTTAAAAAAGAGAAGAGAAAATTAGGTTTCTGTTGTCATTGCGGACTTACCTTGCTCACACCTCTCACCGCTATAGCCATCTGGGCATGTACAGTTGAATCCTGTATCGCTTTCCCGGCAGGTGCCTCCATGCATACACGGGTTGGACAGACAGTCTTTGATACAAAAAATAGTGCAGAGGAAACAATATATCTACGACAGATAAAAAAACTAGCGCAACGTCATATTGACTTTAAAAAGGCATAAGACTTATGACTTGAAGAGATAGTTAAGTTCAAGTAAAGGTGGAAAATTTTGTAATCATTCTTCTTCTTCCTCCTATGTAGAAGAATATCGTGATAGCAATGTCACATAAACATTATCTTGACATGCCCTCATATTCTATGTATAACTGGAATTTCGTATAGAACTTTGGACCAAAGTGGAAGCCATATGTGTGAGTAGTGCAAATAATAATAATAATAATATTTATAATAATAAACCGTATTTGTATAGCGCTTATCACTTTTGAGATCTATAACCCGTATACCCGAAAGTGGCCTAAGTTAAGCCCGACTTAACATAGGCCTCCGATTTATGGGAGGCCATTTATCAACCCTTTAGTCCCATATAAATTACTGTACTTATGTAACAAAATAAAGAAATGAAATTATTTTCTGGCATTAAATAACCGTAAAAATCAATTCTATCATGAGGTTTTCGTATTTGCATTTAATTCCAGAACTAGCCTCTATGCTGATATTGTAGGATTAAAAGTGGGTGACATTTGGCTCTCCATAATTGAGTGGCGTAAATTTTTCTCACTTAGGAGGAAAATTAGACACTTTTCAAGAATACGGGCCTATGCGTTAATTTGATTTGATTTGATTTGATTCAGATTCCACATTTACAATGAAATGACAACAATATGTACAAATTACAAACACTGCAAAAACAGAGAATACATGGATATGACATAGAAAGATGACAAAAGGATATGTGGAGGGTTCTACTAAAAAGCTTAGCTTGTGTGACGTAAACCCCTAATCGAATAATGATACTATATGTTTGAAAAAAAACATTTTCGTTTAATTAATCAAAGTAATTGTTTGAGAAGGAGAAAACTACTAAACAAAACATATGTACATTATATACAGTTGAGGTAACATTACAAACATTTTAAATAAGATTGATGAAATAAAAGGGATTTCGAGTGGAAATCAGTATATTATATATACATATATAACTAATATAAAAAAGATAATACGATTATTCGAATCAGCGAATAATTACATTTGCGAGATAATACAGGGTAATACACGGTTAGGGCGGTGTGCACTGCATTAGCTTGCTGTATTCGGTTTCCACGGTGTTTGCAGACGACCAAATATCAAAGCGCGCGATTTGGGGCAAACGCGGGAAACCGCACTGCAAAGAACACGCCCCCCACCGCATGCCTGGGATTGGTGGACAACTGCGCATTAAACGCCGTATAACGGCGTCCTTGGAGACGGCCAATCAACTTGTGCGCAGGCTCTTGTTAGCACCTCCCCTACGCGTAGAGTAGCCAATCAAAGGCGCTAATCAACAGAAGGAACGCGCACATGGTTCTCCGAATCTGAATCATGCTTTTAGTCTCAACTCAACCTCTGGGGACAATGGATGTTATTTTGCCCTCCCTCCCTCCCTGTATAAAATAGAGATAACTGATTTACATTACCAAAACAAGGTTAAGGTGGAGGAAAAAGTATTACATGTAAATCTCAGGGAAATAGTCAGTCATATGGCAAATAATGTCAGAGGGAAAGAATTGAAAAAAAAAAATTAATGAATAATTGGAAATAAAGGTGTAAAGAACAAAAAAATCATAACATGGTGCACTTGCAAATTCAGCAGAAACGATTGATTAAAGGGTGACATGATTCCCTTTTATAAACGAAACACGAATTGATGAGCGCCTTGAAGGGCCCTCGCAAGAATGGGAGGGCCTCATGTTTTTAGTTGAAATACGTTGTATCTCAATACCTAGATTAGTTGGTTACCCACGAAACTTTTATTCAATCGTTGGCTGGTTGGTTGGGCTTGGAAACCTAAACATTTCTTGGACAAAAAAGGGTATTGTATTTTGTCATTCATTCATTGGTTGGTGGGTTAGGCTTGGAAACCTAAATAATAATGTTAAAAATTAATAAATCAAAAAAATCATCGGATAATGGGACATCCAACCCTCACTGTTTGATGCTTTTAACTGATATTTTGTAATTCAGTTGAATATGATGCATGTATAATGCGATGGATGGTATTTGGTCCACAAAGAGAAAAATCATAATTTTTTGAAGTCCCGCCCACAATTGATGGGTGGGGCTACAAGTTCAGCGTGTCAGACGGGACATGAATTTATCAAGCCATTCCCGCTGATACTCATTAGAAATCAATGCTCATAGGAAATGTGTGTATTCATATTATTACTCGTCTGTGCCTTCTTGAAACCTTCCATTATACGTTTAAAATTTCGCCTGGCTTTTAGGGGGAAATGCCAAAAATGTGAGTGTGACAGTCGGGCACATTGAGATTGTACACGAAATTTCCAGCATTTAATAGCCTATTCTTCTGTTCTAAAGGGGCTAACTTGTTTTTTCATTGATATGATGAATTTACATGTATAAAGGTCAGAGGATTTTAATTTCCATCCATCAGATTTTTGTTTTAATCCCACGCATATAGTTTTTGCTGTAAATGAAAAACGCGACAAAAGGACATCAGTTTATGATTAATCATTTGATTCACAATATTGTATTCCACCAATTTAGCAGAAGAAATGAACTTCCCCCTACAAAGAGCAAGAGTGCAAAATTTTATTCCAAATCATGGATCCACTTTATTGTAAAAGTTATTTAAAAAATAGTTTTAAAAAACGTGACGGATGGGACGAATATCCATCTGACCTTTGACTTCCTTTAAATCTAAAAAATTATCATATTTTGAACTTTTTGTAAACAGATCCGAAATTCACCTTAGCCCTAACCAGATTTGATTAACTTATCATAACAGCAGAAATTTCAGAAAATGGCTCAATATGTGATGACCATATTTTACTGTAAAAATGTTAACCTTCATTAATGGGTCAGAAAATAGTAATTTTGGTCAAAGTATGATAATCAAAAGTTTGAATATTGTTCCATGGAGTTTGAATCAAGTTTATTTAAGTGACATAAGTAAATGTTCAAATTACACTTTGCACTTTCAACCTAAGTTGATTGTTGTATGCATATACATGTATTTTGGCGAGGACATTGTATTTTTCACTCATTCATTGGTTGGTTGGGCTTGGAGACCTAGAAAGGTTAAATAGTGGTTGGTTGGTTGGGCTTGGAAACCTAAAAGGGTGGTTATATAATGTATGCATATATGTTGGTAAGGATATTGTCATCGGTTGGTTGGTTGGGCTTGGAGACCTAGAAATGTTAAATAGTGGTTGGTTGGTTGGGCTTGGAAACCTAAAAGGGTGGTTATATAATGTATGCATATATATTGATGAGGATATTGTCACTGGTTGGTTTGTTGGGCTTGGAAACCTAGACAGGTTAAACAGTGGTTGGTTGGTTGGACTTGGAAACCTAAAAATGTGGTTATACAATGTATGCATATAATTGGTGAGGATATTGTATTTTTCACTAATTAATTGGTTGGTTACCTGGGCTGGAAACCCAGAAAGGTTAAACTTGTACGTACATGTGTTGTTGATGATATTCTTTTTATCATTCTTCCATCGGTTGGTTGGTCGGGCTTGGAAAACTTTAACAAAAAAAAAAGCGAAATAATATATGCATATCTGTTGGTGAGGATTTCAAACTGGTTGTTTGATTGGGCTTGAAAACCTAAAAATTGGTCTGGGCAATGTGTGCATTCATGATTACTGGTATATATTTCATTTATTCATTGGTTGGTTGGTTGGGCTTGAAAACAAAAACAAAAAAGAAAAGAAAGATGGCTGAGCAACGTACATGTGTCTATTTTCTTAAGTCAGTCAGGAGAGTTGGCGGGTTAGGCTGAAAATTATGAAGGTTTAGGGCTCTTGGCGGTACAAAGTTTGGATGGGTTTGTAATTGTTTTCCCATCAGTTCAGGTCAATCATAGGGGGAGGGGTTCTATATAGGTAAAGAAAAACAGGAGATGGGAATCAGTGTCCCTGGAAACGCCTGTCCCAGGACGCCGGCTGGATGTCTTCCTCCCGGCAGGTCACGTGACCAGGTTCCCCTCCTAGAATTCATGTTCACGTCTTGAAGCCTCTCTCCCTCCTACATGTACATGTGTATATTCTGACACATTTGAGAAGTTTGTATTGAATAGATGATAACTGTTTGAGGGGAATCCGCGCCCCAGGAAACTCCTGTCCTGGCATCCCGGCTGGATCTCTTCCTCCCGGCAAGTCATGTGACCCGGATTCCCCCCTTTCGTCATTTGATGTCAATTGAATACTTATTGCACTATTACAAATCTTGTGCTAATGAAGATATGGTGGAAATTGGTTTTAATACCTGGGAATTGTCCCCAGTGGAATAAAGTTGAGAAAATGGCAATTTCATGTGTGAACTGTATTTATTCTAGCAAATACGATATTATGGAACGAAAAGAAAAAGAAATAAATAAAAGCAGAGTGAATTATATTCATCAGTATAAATCAGTCAAGTGTTTCTTCACAAGATATTTGAACCTACAGGGTTGGAAAAAAGTTTGGAATATTTTTTTGGCGATGAGTATGTCTGATTTTAAATGCTAGTTTCTACTATATTGTGATGAATGATTCATCCAAATCGGATTAACTGTGTTGAATGAAGTCTACTGTTCCATCTTGTACCAAAGATTACGTAATATTGTTAAACATGTTACAATGGCTGACCAATGAACCACATGTTGTCAGATTTGCTCTATTTGTGTTTGAACATCTTGTTATACATTTCTGTACTTCACGTGGAATTTTGAAAAAGTTACGTGCAGTTTGCAGTCATTTTGAGGACTTCGGTATAGCAATTAAACTGTATCTGATTATTTAACTTTTTCGTTAGACATTTGCAAAAACAGCAAATATACGCTTCCGAATTCCAAGTGGACCTCTGCACTGTGTGATAAGCCTGATTTTTAATGTTGTGCTTTTAAAGTTCAAAAGGGACACATATCTTTTATTTGAACCTCAAAGAAGAACTTAAAATGACGAGGGATATGTTTAAGACAAGAAATAATTCTTGGAATAAAAATATTTCAAACTTTTTCCAACCCAGTATTTAAGTTAGGGGTAAGTTTTAAATTCTGTTCTAAAGAGTTCCAATATTTAGGACCATTGAAAAATATAGTTTTACTGGCAAAAGCCGTTCGAGTTTTTGGTAAATGATAACCGTTTGCTTACCTGGTGTAATACCTGTATAAAGTGCTATTTTTCTGCAAGAGTAAAAGTTGTTTCAAAACGAATGGCATATTATTTCTATCAAGATTGTACATGTTACATGGTACAGCTGAAATCGATAATGGTCATGAATTTTGAGAATACGATTTTGGCGAAACAAAATGCGCTCTATGAGATGTATTGCATATTATTCTCAAAAAAAATTTCTGCAAGAGTAAAATTTTATCTAACCTGGATCTTGCTGCGTTTCCCCATGCCAAATGCCATAATTTAAATATATAAGATAAATATGGTAAAATGAGAGTTGAATATAACATCAGAAGTGCTGATAATGGAAGAACATGCTTAAGTTGATGAATGACTCCAATATATGACATATATGACATGGGTTTGCAAAAGTTATCGATATACGAATTCCATGATAATTTATTGTCAATAGTAAGACCTAAATTTTTGGTTGTTTTAACCTCTTTAATAACAGTGTTGTCAAATATAATTTGATCAGACAGATGTGATAACGAATTACTAAACAGCATATAATTTGTTATTTTTGTAAATTCAAAGATAGTTTGTTAGCTTTTATCCAATCCGTCACCTTTTTAAGTTTGGCATTTAAAACAGTGACGAGTTCAATAGGAGCGTGATGTGTATAGAACAGATTGGAGTCATCCGCAAAGCGTATACAAGAAAGAATATTAGACGACTTTTTAATCATTTACATAAATTATAAAAGAGGGTCCAGAATGCTTCCTCGAGGAATTCCGCAATTAACAGGTTTAGTAGAAGAGTCAGAATTGTTTCCGCTAACAAATTGTACTCTACCTGTAAGATAACTCTTAAACCACTTCAATGCATTCCCTCTGATGCCATAGTAAGCAAGTTTATGTAGTAGTATCTCATGATTAATGGTATCAAATGCCTTAGAGAAATCAAGGAACATACCCACAGTGTGATTAGACTTATCAAAAGAACTAGAGATTTGATCTATGAGAGTTAAAATAGCATGGGTCGTGTTGTGTTTTTCTCTCAAACTAAACTGAGAGTCGGATATAATAATTGTATTTTCTAAGAAAAGTAATATTTCTTAAAACTATTTTTCCAATTTTTTTGAAAACGAAGATAATAAAGATATGGGGCGATAATTATTGACAGACAGGTTATCCCTTTTTTTTTTAAATAATGGAATCACTTAGGCAATTTTCATTTTTGCTGGAACGTGGCCAGACTTCAAAGATAAATTGAATATGTAAAGCAACGGATCAGCAATGGAATCGATAATGCTTTTAAAGAGGAAATTTGTTATACCGTCGTAACCAGGAGATTTCTTTGATTTCATTTCTAACTCCTGCCTATACGCTTGGGTAAAGAAAAATAGAGTTGTCATTTGGCATTGCTAGAAATTCGTGAAAGGATTTATCACCTGGAATAATAGTCTGAGATAATTTGGAGCCTACTTCAGAAAAATAGGTGTTAAAGTTATCAGCTATTACGTGATTATCTTCAATAAAGGCGTCATCAACACGCAACTTAGAAATTGACAGGGAGTTTTTACCCTTATTCAGAGCACCATTTATGAATTTATACCCATGTCTGTGTTCAGTATTTTTCTGTATGTAATGTTTTTTAGTCAAACTAAGTCAATTAAAAAAGGGTAATTTTGATGATTACAAACCATCAAAATACACAATTATTGTTCATACTCCTGTATCAAGCTTTAGCAATAACTTTTAGATTGTGTTTGTCATAATGAAATCGCAGGTCCAGTACTCGGCTTCATTTTCGATAACATTGACAGCAGTACTAAACATACTAGAATGTGCAAAACACAATCTGGATTTATGACCCTGTAGGCACGAAGCTCACCCTGGACAAGACTGTGTGCTCCAAAACAAAGAGGCAATGGCTACGGCCTACTAGACCATTTAGACGGACAATATCCGTCTCGACTGCCTTCTAGTCCCTTTTCAGAGACCGGCGGCCTACGGGACCGACAATCCACTAGACCGACAGCCTACGAGACCGTTAGAAACAAAAGTGTATATCTTGCTACTCTCGTAATTTCTTCGGGGTCATCACAGTAGACCAAGAGCTCACGAGACCGAATAAACAAAGAAATACATGAGGGAAGATAAATAAAAAATTACGGTCTCGTGTGCTATCGGTCTGCTATGATGATCCTGAAGCAATTGCGGGTATAGCAAAATATACACATTTGTGTCAGATCATCTCGATATTATGAAAAGTAACGCCATTTAAATTTATTGTGTACATAACTCTATTATAATCAATTGTTTACATTAAGAAATCACTAACATATAGAAGTTTCAATACTACAAGAGATTTTATTAGAAATTTATCGGTAACTCGCTGCACTCTCATAAAAACAGCTTTAGGAAGTGTAATCAATGAATAGGAATTTCTAGAACATTTGGTATTAAGCAAATAACACATATTCTTAATTGGGTGGGGAGATGTACTTCCACAAAGCACAAAGTATCTACTGTAAACGTCGCCACGACTCGTTAGATTGCTTCACTCCCTACGGCAACCCTGCCCATGATGAGCTCGTAAAACCTGCAATATTCAAAGAGACATTTGGACTTGTTTTACCTGGTTCTGTACAATGAAAGCGTTGGACATGTGTAGGAATCCTAAAATTTGAAGGAAGATTTGCCAACCAACTATGCTGAGATTTCAAAGCCATCTAGACGTACTGTATTTTTTCCCCATTTTCCAGAATGACGGTGCGACATACGCCTATCATTCGGGCACAAGGCTGGTCTACATTGACTGATGCTTGAAGAGCTGAAAGGTTGAAGAAAAGGGATTGTAAAAAGGGAGACAAAATAATCGGCGAAACAAATGCCCATTTCATACGAGGCGCCACTTTGATTGCGTTCATTGGCGTATCTAGTGATTGTGGGGCCCAACTCGGTTTGAGTTGGGCACAACATGGCATATATTCCTTTGTTGCATGCTTGCCTGAAATAGCAACATGCGCCATAATGTTACCCAACTGAAGCCAAGTTGGTCAAACTCTGTGTATGTATGGCTCTGGGGCAAACAATTAAATTGCGCACCCACACACTGGGTGTTGGGGCGTGCGCCTGTAATCCAGCTAACAATGGAAGTTATAAACAGTACTGATTCAGCGGACCCAAGTTCGAGAGTGAGTCACGTCTTTCGGTTGGTGACGTTAAAGGTCGGTCCCCAGACGTAAATAATCAAATCTGATTGAAACACGTCTGTAAAAACCCAACACACACACACACACCTAAATTCATCAGCTGAAAAGTACAAACTATATATTTTTCCGCTTTAAATTACGAAATTACAATACTACGTAAAACATAATTTTTGTATTTGATGAAAACCAGCGCACCACACGGTAAAGTAAAAATATCCCTTATGGATGCAAATTTTAATCTGAACACGTTCATCTTTACGTACAGTACCCTCTCAGGTTTGCAGGTTTGCATTTTGGACGGAGCCTGACTTTAGCACTAATAATGAATGGGGAAAACGTTCATAAGAACGGAAGGGGAAAAGAACCTGGATAAAAAGGAATAATTCATGTGGCTAGTATCCATCTTGCTTGACTGACATAACATTATTACCCTAATGATTTTATCGTACAAGTGTGACCGTATTCATCGCAATATCGTTATAATTACATTGTATAGGCACGTAGGTTATTGTTATCCTTGAGATCTGACCAAGCATTAATGTGGCAGAGTGTGAAGGCCTGGTCAGACCTCAACAATAACGCTATGACGTTTTATACTTCACTTGTTTCAAATTCAAATAGTGAATTATTTTTCATTCATCAGTTGTTGATCTTGAGCTTACCTGCTGCCGGCAGTAGTATGTTGAAGATGAAGAAATTGGTTTTCCAAGAGATGAACTGTTGAAAGGGTAAGGAAATGAGTTATGTACAGAAGGTATCAAAACGTATTTATTATTATTTTGTTTTTATTTATTTATTTATTTTTTATTTATTTATTTATTTATTTTTTAATTTTTTAATTTCTTAATTTTTAATTTTAATTTTTAATTTTTTTAATTTATTTCCTTTTTTTTTTTTTTTTTTTTTTTTTTTTGGGGGGGGGGGGGGGTTAAAATCCTCCAAAATGATATTTGTAACTTAATTTGTATATAGGAGCCCTGTGGTACTGTGGAAGTTTTAACGTGTATTGTCATGGTTGTTGATGGGTCTAATTGGCTCTCATACCATGAATACTAGAGGTTCTGAGTTCGATCCCTGCTCGGTGCTTACATCGTTGGAGTAAGTATACAAGGTATTACACACATATGTCCTTCTAGAACCTAGACCCATATGTGCATGTATATTACATTTGGCAAAGATAGGGTAATTAATGATTGCATCGCCCTTAATCCTAATTTACACAAGATATGCTCTAAGAGTAAAACCGGTCGCAGACCTCCCACAGCCACTGGTCGGTAGTCAGTTGTTCGAAGTTGCAGGAAGGTTTTGGGCGGTCTTTTAAAAGATTGTCCATGGTCGGCATCTTGTTTTCGGAGCATTCTATTGTATTGGGACTAACCATCAATGCTAAGTCGCACTAGGCGTATGTGACCGGTTGCCGACTTCCGACTTCCGACAAGCACTGGTCAGTACTGTGTGAGATCGGACAGAGGTTTTTGTCAGTCTTTAAACGGTTGTCGGCGGTTGGTGACTTGTTGTGGGGGCATTTTGGTCGAAGGGAGGTTTACGCTGCTGCATCGAAAACTTTTGCCAACCAAACTGGTTGTGGAGACGTTTTCCTTGCTTTTCCAAGGGTGGGCGACAGTTCAATGACTGATCGCCGACTGATCGTTAGTGCTCGTCAACCATCGGCGAGCGGATTTGGATTAAACATGAGGTCGACGGTTGATATTCAAATAATAAACGACCAGTACATGGAGATGAATTCTCGAACGTTGGCCGAACACCGTCAACCAACAATAACAAAAACCATTCCAAACAATTTCATGAAATCCTCTCAAGGGTGATTTTGATTATAGTGCCTTTTAAAAAGCCTTTTGCTTAAAAAAATTTGCTTCATGCATGGATCACAGAATTTCAGTAGCCGATGCCTCGATCTTTATATCTAAATTTATTATTCATGTATGTAACAAGAGGGGGGGGGGTCCTATTCATCGTCCATATTTCAAATTTCAAATAAATGGTAAGAATAAGTAGTACAAACAAGATAAATGTTACAAACAAATATGAAATCTATTGTCAGAGAAAATTTAAAAAGGTGAGTACCCCATATCTATACATCTGCATGCAGTATTAATTGCAAAGATCTGGGATAGAACCAAAGTGAAAATATAGAGGAGCATAAGGAGAAAGCGACGCTTGTGAGTTATAGGCTTAAAAGTGTGACACCAAATACTTCCTAATGATGATAACAGTAATAAAATTAATCAATATATAATTTATGTAGGTTTGCGCCAGAGATTTATACCCATTGGTCGACAAAGCGTTTTCGGTGCAACATCGAAAACCTTTCATTGGTTGGCGATCTGTCGACAACCAATGAACACCCTGACAAGATTACCTTGTATAAAATATAGAATCAGCAGCTCAATGGGGAAGTAATGCTATCATAAAGTCTTCTATCATCAAAGACAATGAAATGATTGTCGTTGGTCAGCGATCTGCCACCGCCCTGGTGTGACGGGAGGCTTAAATGTTTTCGCTGCTGCAATGAAAACACTTTTTTTCTCCGACCGAACTGGTGGTGGGAAGTTTGCTGGTTTTCCGAGGGTGGATGGAAGTTCTCAGACTGATCAATGACTGATCGCCGATTGATATTATTGCTTGCTTTTTTCCGTTGCCTGCGTTCAATCTAATCGAACCTATGAATGCAATTAACCTATAGGTTAGTGTAGGTTAGCTGTAAAAGCAACTTTCACACATTTCATTTTGCAGTTACTCTCATATGGCGCGTCCAACCAGTCACTGAAGCCGCCTTATGTCAGGCAAATGGCGTCTCGTATGTATTATTATTTTATTTTATCATTCCATCTTTATCGTCAAACATTTAAAGATCACATTGCAAGAAAATTCCATCAAAATAAATATTGGCTTAATACTTATTATTGCATAGATGGCATAAATTATACAAGGTTATCCAAATTCAACGCTTGGAAACATTTGAATTAATGATTATTATCAATTATAAAACAGTAAAATACAGCCCCCGATATAGCAGCTGAAGAGCTCCTTGAACGCTGCTGAGATGTGTGACGACACACGAAGGACCAGTCCTGTCTAAGCAGACGATGTCCCATAACATCTTACACATTTTTCAGTGCCTGTTTTGTCATCTCCTCTTCACTTATTTCTCTTACTTGACTAGCGTTAGTCTTAATGTTAGTCTGTTGCCTCACTCTTAACTTCGTGTATGGTATTATTTTGATGAAAAATGCAGCGTTAAAAAAATAAAAGAATCAGTCACTTGTAAACAAAATAAGACGCCATTGTATTTTCAGCTGCTTGCACCGGGGCATGTTCGGCGTTTCAAGAGGGAACGAATACAATCTGTGATATTATTCGGAGGGCTTTTCAATTTGAAAGTGGGGTTTATTTCATTGATCATTGACCCTTCTCCTGTGTATTTACTATCAAACGGTTTTAGTTATCAGAATCAGTTCACTTTCCCTTTTAGAATGGTGTGAAATAAGGTCATGTTAAATATACCAAACTCTTTATAATTTGATAAATAATTGCATTGTAATTACGTTCATTCATTATAGGACGTCGTCTGCTTAAGCAGGATCGATCCCTTGTGTGACGACATCAAAACATCGCTATATTTCTGGCGAATCCTCGGATATTCCAGATGCTTAGAAGAGCTTTTATTTATGTTGTTTTTATAATCATCAGATACGCAGTTGACATAAAACTTATACGATTGCCATCTGTAAGCTTCCCAGTTTCTAGTGATACATTAATTGCCATATTTGTGATTTTCTTGCAATGTGATATTTAACACTCTGATAAAAGAATGAACATAACCCAGAATAGAGGCTTGAAGAAAAAAACCGAATAAGTTCGTCAGGTAGAGTGGCATAACTAATGTACGTAACAAATAGGGGGAAAAGAGAGTCTGACGTAGATTCATTGTACACATAAAAGATACAACATGCGCGTGAGCAGAAAAGGTCATTTGTACCGAGTGCATATAACCTTCATACGTCAGTGATTTTTCTACTAAAATCCTTGCATCTGATTGGATGAAAGCAAATTTATCAGTAAAAATCGCTGTATCGTGATACAGACCCCGCAACTTACCCGTCTTGTAATCGATCTTCTTAGACGTCTAACTTCAGCCAACTCACTAGTTATACTCGTGTTACAAGCCCCGCGCAACCACGTTGAACAACTTACAAAACGGAAATGGGGCCTGTATCACGATTTAACATTATAAACTCGTGAACAAGGCCCCATCCTATGCAAAATGAAGACAGACAACATGGTAGTGGGGCTTCACGATTACATATAAGGGCATAGTTGCAAGGGAGGGGATAAAGGCAGGGACGGATTCGAATCGGCCGGGGCCCCCTTAAGTACACAAACTTAAGTACACAATAAAACAAATTGGGGGGGGGGGGGCAGAGGGGGGAATTGCAAGGGAGTGGTTAAAGGGATATAAGGGGATACTTTCCCCAATATATATATTTTTTTAATGGGGGACTCCCCCAATATATATTTTTGAGGGAGTATTGGCGAGGGGGGGGGGGGGGGGGGGGGGGGGTAATTGCAAGGGAGGGGGATAAAGGTATGGGCATCCGGATCCAGGGGCTAAAGCGGCTTTGCCCCCCTTTAAAATCCAAGTGGCATGCCTTAACTACACAATAAAATAATTGCCTCTTTTTTTTATAATAATAATAATAATATGAACATTTATATAGCGCCGGTATCCGCCAGGCTCTGACGCTCATGGCGCTTTACAATTTAACAATAATGACGCTCATGGCGCTTTACAATTTAACAATAATGAACAAATATATACATGTATATCGAATTCTTACACTAAAGTAGAGTTATATGTATACTAAAAACATAAATTATAACTGTATTCATTAAATAGGACTGTTTTGAAAAAGATGGGTTTTTAGAGCAGATTTGAAGTCCTGAAGGGATGCAAGGCTACGAATACTGAGTGGTAGTTTATTCCATAGGGACGGACCAGAATGAGAAAAAGCTCTATCCCCCAGGAAGTGCGTGTTCTAGGGACAACTAATAAGGAGGATTGAGATGAACGAAGACGTCTTGTAGGCTTATACTTAACAATCAACTTCATATTGTAGGAAGGAGCAGACTCATGTAAGGAACGAAAAACTAGCAGCAACAACTTAAAAATGATTCGGTCACATACCGGGAGCCAGTGGAGAGTTTTGAGAATGGGGGTAATGTGAGTTCTACGAGGAGAAAGTGTGACAATACGCGCAGCAGTATTTTGTAGTTTCTGGAGACGAACGAGTTGCGTGTCAGGGAGCAAATAGAGGATGGAATTACAGAAATCTAAGCGTGATGAGATAAGAGCATGAACAAGTTTCTCTGTGGTTGAACGACTTAAGTATTTCCTAATAAAACCTAAGTTTCTCAGTTGATACCTAACCGACTTACAGATACTAGACACATGAGTTGACAGTGACATGGACGAGTTTAACATAACACCAAGGTTACGACAATTCAAGGACGGACTGATTACACAATCAGATATTGATATATCAAACGACTCTATCTTAGCAAGATTAGAATTGGAACCAAATAGTATCAGTTCAGTTTTACTGTCATTTAGTTTGAGTGAGTTTGAGTTCATCCAAGTTTGTACATCTTTGATGCAAGTTTCAAGTAGTTTGACAGTTCGACTTGCGTCAGCTTGATTTGGAGAAAACGATGCATAGATCTGGATGTCATCCGCGTAGCAGTGATACTGGACATCATGTCGCTGTAAAACTTCCTTGAGCCTAGTGATGTACACGGAGAACAGCAACGGACCTCCGACTGATCCCTGCGGAACACCACACCTTAGCTTGACCGGGTCGGATCTTTCATCATTTACACATAGTACCAACTGCTGGCGATCTTCCAGATAGGACATGAACCATTCAAGTGCGCGGTCATACATTCCCATTGATGACAAAACATTGACAAGAATACAATGGTCCACAGTGTCAAATGCAGCTGACAGATCCAATAACGGCGGTGTTGGGGGGATTGCAAGGGAGGGGTTACAATGATCTCGGGATACTTCCCCCAATATTTAAACCTATTTGGGGTGATTGCAAGGGAGGGGATAAAGGCTTGGGCGGATCCCGGGGGAGGCAGAATAGGCCGCGGCCCCCTTTTGAAACCCTTAACTACACAAAACAAATTACCCCCGGAAATTACCTCCTTAATTTATTTTTATTTGGAGGACAGGCGGAGGGGGAATTGCAAAGGAGGGGCTTAAACGATATAAGGGGATACTTTCCTCCAATATCATGTTATTAAGTATAAAGCGGAGATGAAGAGATATTAAACATTTTTTTTTTGGGGGGGGGGATAATGGCGAGGGAGGGAATAAGGGGGATATATAAGGGGATATTCACTTGCTTTTTTTTCGGGGGGGGGGGACATGTAATGCAAGGAAGGGGATAAAGACATGGACAGATCCAGGGGGAGGCAGAATAGGACGTGCCCCCCCCCCCCCCGCTTGTCTCGAAAGGGTGCGTTAACGGGCCACTCCGTTCTCAACGCACCCTTTAGAGACAAGCGGGGGGGGGGGCTTTTCTCGAAAGGGTGCGTTGAACGCTCCCCACCGCGCCGCTCCGCACCGCACCCTTTCGAGATAAGCCAGTTAGGTCCCCATTTAGCGAGAAAAGGAGATGGAAAGTATAATGGGGAGATTAAGATGAGAAGAACAAAGAAAGCAGATGGAAACAACAAAAAAAAACATTAACAATTAGGTAGCTATAGAGTGAAAGAGAGATAGAGAGAGAGAGAGTGTGTGTGTGTGTGGAGAGAGAGAGAGAAAAAAAAAAGAAAAGAGAGAAGAGAGAAGAAAGAAGAGAGAAGAGAGAAGCGAAGTACAGATCGAGATCAGCAACCATGCAGCATTCTAGTATATGGTTTCAGCAAAAGAGATTTCAACTGTTTTTTAAAATGGTGCAGTCTCTCTATTTCCTTAAGGTCTGGATCGAGACTGTTCCAAAATTTGGGACCTGTAAAGACGAATGTTTTGTGTGCTAGGAGCGTTCTCGTGCGGGGAAGATGGAAAAAGTTTGATTGTCTCGTTGGGTAGTTGTGGAGTGTATTGTTAGTTGTGAAAAGGTCTGAGAGAGCATTCGGAAGTTCATTATTTATTAGTTGGAACATAAATTGACCCAGATTATAAAGGTATAAGTCAGACACTTTGAGAACTTTATTACAATGAAAGAGCTGGTCAGTATGTGAGGGATAACCTGTAAGAGATACAATCCTCATGGCCTTTTTTGAAGTAATAGTAATCTGTTTAGTTGTTGCGCGGTAGAGTTGCCCCATGCTAAAATTCCATAATTAAGATGTGGAAAACATAAGGTTAGGTAAAGAGACAACAAAATAAAGGACGGGAATTGATATTTCAACTTATTAATTACTCCTGTGTTTCGCGAAATCAATTTTGACAAGTTATCAGTATGTGGTTTCCAAGAGAGCTTATCGTCAATTATTATACCTAAGAATTTAGTAGTTTTCACTCTGTCGATAGGTATATTATCAACAAGAATTTTACCAGGCAGGATTGAAAAGTATTGCTAAAGAGCATGTAATTTGTTTTTAGGTTTAGAGACAACTTATTCGCTTTTATCCAATATATATATATATATATATATATATATATATATATATATATATATAGCGTGAGGATTGATGAGACAGGAGACAAAGGACATAGCTGAACTTCAACTTTATTGGGCCAAGCTTTCGGCCTTCACGGCCTTCTTCAGGTTCTGAAGATTATAATACAAACATATAGCATATACTTCAATATACACACATGACAGTGTGTGTTTTTATATTCATTTAATAACAAAATAACATGTGCATATTGATATTAGCATATACCTTCATGGCTACAGTTTATTACAAACAACTTAAATGAATGAATAATGAAAAACGTAGTTTGGGAATATTGTACAAAGATTTAATGTAAAATACCGCTTACCGAAAGTGAAGTTTCGTTGAGGGTGACTAGTGTATATGTGTGGTGTGTAAAATTTGTGTGGTCAAGTGTGAATAAGTTCATGATCTTTGGCATTGTGATGGCAGGTGAGTGTGGCAGGAAGAAAGAGCGGGAGAGAGAGATAGGATGAGAAAGGGAGCAGAGCGGGATTAAGTTAGAATGAGACAATTTACCGAGACGCCGTCGAAATGTTAAAGTTGGGTATCTTCGCATCTATATATATATATATATATATATATACACTCAACCAAAAAAGTAAGTTCCCCCTAGCATTTTTGGATATATCTCAAAAAGTATTTTACCGATTTTCATAATTCAAACGGGAATGGATAGGGAATTTTATTACTCATAACATGAATGGCATATCATTGCCACCAGATATCATTATTGGTGTGAAAAACTGCATTTTATGTCAAAATGCATGGAAAAAAAAGTTGCACTTTAGTGATTTGCATTGACTTTTACACAAATTATCAAACAATCACTCATGATTCTGAACTTTTAAGCATGGTTTATTGCATATTTTTTATTTTCTCTATCTCTTTCTTTTCATGAGCATACAGTTTAATAGGGAAGCATATTGTACCTGAAGAAATTCCTGAGAATTACATAACAATTTAAAAAGGTCATTTGCTAACTTGCATAGGAAATGTACACAATATGCTTCATATAACCTTAAGTGCAACTTTTTTCCCATGCATTTTGACATAAAATGCATTTTTTCACACCAATAATGATATCTGGTGGCAATGATATGCCATTCATGTTATGAGTAATAAAATTTCCTATCCATTCCCGTTTGAATTATGAAAATTGGTAAAATACTTTTTGAGATATATCCAAAAATGCTAGGGGGGAACTTACTTTTTTGGTTGAGTGTAACCGCACAACAAGTGTCCCAAGTCCTTGTGTTGCCATAAAGCAATTATGGTAATAGCCGGGAGGGCGCATTGTTATACATAATTTGTATATATATATATATATATATATATATATATATATATATATTATAAATCATTTTAATTTCTTCGTCAAATTATGTTAATTGGCCTAAGCCATCTGTTCTACTTCCAATTGAAATTCCGTTTGAAATGTGTTTGTCCTTGCTCTGAAACGTAATTAGTTGAACTGAATTGAACTGAATTTTGGGTATGGGTATAGGACGTTTTATGTGTCTGAATGCTCTTATATTGATACGTCTTATATCGATCCTATAATTCATACGGCGTATGTGTGTGTCTGTGAATGCTCTCAAATGTGTGTGTAATTGGGTTTTTACAGACGTGTATCAATCAGATATGATTATTTACGTCTGGGATCGACCTTTAACGTCACCATCCGAAAGACGTGACTCAGTCTCGAACCTGGGTCCGCTGAATCAGTTTATAACTTCCACTGGTAGCTGGATTACAGGCGCACGCCACAACGCCCAGTTAATGCTCTCAAATCCATCCATACGTCGTTTAAGTTGGCGGGGCTTATACATGTATAAACACAATGCGCAAAGCCCGCGCAAAGTTCGTACTGCGCATGGGAGAGACTCGTACATATTCATGAGCTTCACATGAAACCTTACAGTGCACGAGGTACGGTAAGTTGTGTCTGAATGCTCTCATATCATTACGTAGTATATCCATACATCGTTTGAATATAACATAACATGGTGTGTCTGAAAGGGGGTTGACACACGTCAAATCAGGAAAGCGCTACTCAGAAATCATGCAGAAAGGAAAAAATAAATCAACGTAGCTGTTACCGTGAAATCCTATGGCACGTATAAGAAAGGAATGTAACCGCCCCCCCCCCCCCCCCTCTTCAGACTAGAGAGTTTTCGTGTGGATATACGACGTATGGATATAGGAAGTTTGTATGTGTCTGAATGCTCTGATATTGATACGTCGTATATCAAAAAAGATGCTAAAAGCATCGTTTCGCACAATGAACCTATATTCGTACGACGTATATTTGTGTCTGAATGCTCTCATATCCATACGTCGTATAGGTTGGCGGGGCTTTAAAAATAACAATAATAAATGTAACTTATATAGCGCCAAATTCACTCTGTGGAGTGCTCAAGGCGCATGTAGAATTAATTGAAAGTATTAGATGTTATAAACTTGTTGATGTCTTCAGGAAGGCTATTCCATAATTTAGGACACACATGTGTAAATGATCCCCCCAAGATTTTGCGACTTTAGGGATCACAAGAGAACTGAAAGTGGATGAGCGTAAAGATCTCACGGGGGTGTAATTTTTAACTAAAGATGTATTGTATTAGGGAGCAGAACCGTGAACACAATGAAAAGTGAGCAACAAAATTTTGAAAATAATGAGATCTTTGACAGGGAGTGACTGCAATCAGGGGATATAGGGTCCGCTTAGTGAAGAGTAACAATGCGAGCCGCAGCATTTTGACGCTTCTGGAGCTTGGACAACAAATTCTGGGGTAAATTGAACTGAACAGCATTGCCAAAGTCGAGACGGGAGGAAGTTTAACGCATGAATTATTATACTGCGCAAGGGAGAGAAGCGTACATATTCATGAGATTCCCATGAAACCTGACAGTGCGCGAGGTCTGAATGCTGCCATACAATAAGCCAGTTCGGGGTTAGCGCATGGTACAAATGACCCCAAATATCCACAGATATTTTAGACATGGAAGGTCCCTTTATGTGCACTTCAGAAAAATAACTCTGGGAGTGATAGAGGTGCCTCATGAATAGCTTTTGTTTCCCCCTTTAAAAAGAATACTTCCACCTGGATATCATGGAATGCACCATTAGTGCATAATTGAATAATGATTACATGACATTCATGAGCACATATCGAATATTAGTGTCAGTGGGTTTTAGAATTTTGTACAGATGACCTTTATCTGCTCATGCTCAGATTGCATCTCCGAAGTGGCTTATTATCGTATAACGGTAAGTTGTGTGAATGATCTCATATCAATACGCCGTATATCCATACGTCGTATGCATATAGGATAACACGGTGTGTCTGAAAGGGATTAAAGTATGACGACACATTATGTGTCGTCGTGAAGTTTACATCAAATGTCATTGCATTAGAGTTGTAACAGGGAGTGAAGTATAAAATTATAAACTTGTAGACAATGACGTGAAGTCGATCTTACTGATATGATATGATAAATGTTTCGGTGTCGCTCTTTAGTGCCTTTTGCGGTAAATGTAATAATTAACACAGCCTCGGCTAATCAGTTATGCATATGTTGTTTTCCTTAGTACATCCTTCCTTTAACATCAATTAATGACCGAAACATAATTATTCTAATCAGTGTAACATTAGGCAGTATCATAGTATAATTGTAGTCATGGTAGTTGATCCATAATATTAAATTACATCAATTCAAGTATAGAGTACGATAATAGAATATAATTTAATCCAATCAAGTGTATGAAGGCGATAGGTAGATGAACACCTAATGTTCACTGTTCATTGTGCATCTTTAAGCCCTGCTCACACGAGGGGTCATTTCTATTGCGTCAGTACCTGCGCTAATCGAACCTGTGAAGGCAATTAACTCATGCGCCAGTTATTAAATGTAATGATTGCGTTGTTCATTTCGCAAGTAATTGTTCAATGATATCAGTCTTTAATGACGCGTAAATGACCCCTCATGTGCTACGAAAAAATATCGTACAATCATATATCCCAAAATTGATAGTGCGTATTGCGTCAATTTGCACACGCGTGCGCTTATTGCTTTGTAATGATAGGTTAGCAAACGAAATAACGCAATCGACATGATGCCTCTACACAACAAGCATCAAGAACTGTACCAAAGTAGGCTATGTCAATAACAAGCTAATTAAGCTCCCTATAGTACTAATTCATGAAGAATATAATTGCATTTTGATGACATTTTAATTTCTTCGTCAAATTATATTAATTGGCCTAAGCTATCTGTTCCACTTCCAATTGTCCGCTTGAAATGTGTTTGTCCTTGCTCTGAAGCGTAATTAGTTGAATTGAATTGAACTTAATTTTGTCAAACATCATTAATTTACATCAATATTCTTCTGTTCATAAACATATAACAAAATATGCAATATAAAAACATACGTTGTAAAGTCCACTTATTGGTGTAGTAATAGAAGAAAAACGAGGTGGAGATGCATCATTTGCAAATTAAACTTTATATTAAAACTAGTATTTGTTCTAATTTTTTTTCAATAAGTGTTTTTGTTTATTCCTCCAAATTGAAGTACTCATATATACATGTACAACATAACATAATAGTAAATATAAAACCAAATACATGCACAAGTTATAAAGCACGTCATAACTCCAAGTAAACATAACATAATGTACATGTAAGAAATATAAGCAATATCCCTAACAATAATTATATTCAAAATATTTTAATAACAAAACAAAGCGAAACTGAGAAAGAAGCTGGAGGAACTTGAAATCCTAAAACTAAAAGGGGGGAAATAAATTAAAAAGAATTCAAACTTTCTCTCCTTAAACTTACTCCCCCCCCCCCCCGTCCTTCCCCACCCCACCCCACCCATATACACACAACACACACTCAGACACTCACAAATGGTAATCTGCTCACAAGAGAACCAAAAAAAAAAGGACTACTAATAATAAATGGCTGCCTGTGAAAAGGATTAGCAAAAGGAAAAAAAAAATTTGATCATACAGAAGCGGCATGATATTCAACTGACATTTGATAATAAAGAAAAAAAAAAAATTAAAAATTAAAACTTAACCTGATCCCATTTTTGCAAATGTAAGCCCATTTTCCCTATTTTCATGCCAATACCTTTTCATCTTCCTTATAGTCCAAAATCATTTGCCTTATTCGTTCGATTGATGGTGCCACACCCTCTGTTCTAGACCTGAAAATAATAAATTTTACAGTAAGAATAACTGAATTACAACATTTAATTCTAAAGGAATTTCCTGCCAACCCAACAAATATATCCTCCCAATCCATATTCCTGATTTCATTCAAATCAAAATGTTGTAAAACTTCTCGCAATACCTGTTGAACCTTTCTGCAATACCAAAAAACATGTGAGTATGTTTCTACATGCATTTGACAAAAAGAACATAAGTTATCTGGAACGAATCCGAACTTAAACAAATGTTCTTTAGTATAAATAACACCATGCAACAATTTAAATTGAAACTCCCTCTCCCCACAGTTTTCTGATGAGGGTTACTTTCCTCTAAGAAAATTTTCTTTTAATTCATAATCCAAATAATCAAACTGAGTATGTCCATCTCTTATCTGTAAAGTATCAGCATTTTGAAGTTTTTTAATAAAAAAATCATAAATTCTTCTTGATTTTATATCCACAAATTTAAGATTATGGTCACAGATGTTTAACCTTATTTCAAACCCATGAACATCCCCTTGTAAAAAATTATCAAAATCCACAACCTCTTTCCACTCTCTTGGAATAGCCTGAAAAATTTCGTTAATTTAATAAACAAACCATGACCCGTAATACCGAGATGCACAAAGTGTGCACCAGGCTTCAAACTACCGTTCTCTACAATGTGATTCACTTGAGATATACCATGTTCATACAATTTCCTATCAAAGATCATTTTATTTGCAATACATATATGTCTATTATTAAATATAAAAGGATTAATTTATTAATTTGTGTGTTATCAAAAACTTCTACACGTTTCGATCTCATGCCAAGCTTTCAAAATTTCAAAATAAAATTGTGGAATTTCAAATGTAATTGACCAATATTATAATCACAGAGAAAAATAAATCTTCATCCTACTGCACTATAACAATAATCAAAATAAACTTTCCACCCTGAATTATTATCCCCATATAAAAGCCTTTTCAACCACATTACTCTTTGAGTTTTAACAAATATCTCAAAATTCCACATTCTTAACCCCCCAGATTCATAGTCCTGAAACATAATTTTTCCGCCCCATATAAACTCAAAAGAGATTGTTTCCACTTCCCCAAAAACCCACCGCGGAACTACAATAAGAGATGAAACATAATTTAATTTTGAAAGTGCATATGTTTTTAATAAATGTATTTTCCCCATAATAGTTAGATCCCTCTCTTTCCACCTCCCAATAGCTTTTTTATTTTA
Organism: Heliocidaris erythrogramma; assembly: GCA_025617745.1. NCBI lineage: Eukaryota > Metazoa > Echinodermata > Echinoidea > Camarodonta > Echinometridae > Heliocidaris > Heliocidaris erythrogramma. Next base: position 3,396,631 of record CM046854.1, read on the forward strand.
CTTAATATCTCTTTATAATTTAGCTCTTCTTTTTTTTTTAACATCACGTACAAATTGAACTCCCAAAATTTTAACTTCCTGTACCAATTTTCCAAATAAAGGTACTTTGGGTCTCTCAGTATCATTACCCATCCATAGAAAATTCGTTTTGCCTTTATTAACTTTAAGACCACTCAATTTTTCAAATTTTTCAAAAATAAACTGTAACCTGTCATTAGAATTACCATTTTGAACAAAAATAGTGATATCATCTCCGTATAAGACTTGTCTTATTTCATAATCTCCAAAATTAAACCCTATAATAATATCATCTCTTCTGATTGCGTTTGCTAATATTTCAATAGCAATTCAAAATAAATATGGTGACAAAGGATCACCCTGCCTAACTCCTCTCTTAATATCAAAATACCCGGTCGAATGACCTCCATTCATAACACAGCTACTAATGTCTGTGTACAAAATCTTCACCCATTTACGAAAAGAATTTCCGAAGCCAAATAATTCCAACACATGAAATTAATAATCGTACGGAACAGATTCGAAAGTCTTCTCAAAGTACACTGCTACCAAAAAACCATTATTTGTACTTAAGGAATGAAATAAAATATCATCAATCAATCTCACAGCCTCACCAATATTCCTATTTTTTATATAGCCCACTTGATCATTATGAATTATTTCTCCCAATACTTCTTTCATTCTTTTTGCTAAAACCTTTGATAATAATTTATAATCCACATTTAGTAACGTTATTGGTCTATAATTATAAACATACAATACCTCCTTCCCCTATTTCTGTAATAATATTATTACCCCTTGTCGTTGAGATACCGATAGTTCCCCCCTCTCATAAGCATCATTTAATGTTTCTACTAATAATCCCCCCAGCTCTGTCCAAAGAGTATTTAAAAATTCTACTGTAAAACCATCATTACCTGGGGATTTATTCCATTTCATTTCCTTTAGTACCTCAAAACATTCTTCTACAGTTATTTTACCTTCACAATACTCTTGACTTTCCTTACTCAATTTCAAAATATCTGTAAACATATAATTATTAATATCAAAAGCTCCTTCATCCCTTGATGAATACAATTGTTTATAAAACCGTTTTATTATATATAATATTTCTTCTTTATCCCTAGTAATATCTTTTCCTTCATTATATAACTCTCTAATAACACCTTTTCTCTTATTAGACTTTAATAATTGTTCAAAGTACTGTGTTTTCTGTTCTCCCTCCTCAAACCATTCAGCGCGAGAACGAACTCTTATACCCTGACGTAAATAATCATTTAATTTATTTAACTGACCTCGTTTCTCCTCAACAATTTCACTAGTCACTCTAAGAGGTGCAGTTAACAATTGATTTTCCAAATCCTTAATTTCCTGTTCTAATAATTTTATTTGTGTTTTTCTAATCTTTGCTTTTTTACGTGAATAATTCATAATAAATTCCCTCATCTTCATCTTAATAAAGTCCCAGAAAACCAACTTATTTACAATTTTTGGGCCCCATATTCTGTTTAATTCCACTATTTCCTTTTTCATCCCTTCCACCAAATCTTTGTCTGTACACAGACTATTATTAAATTTCCAGTATGATCTACCAAAACAATAATTTTAAATTCTAAATGGGAAGAAAACAAAATTAAAGTTCCTCTACTATGATTTGTCCCACGGCTAAAGAACATGTTCCCATCCCAATCAAGTTTCCATCTTCCTTCTACATCTATTGTACTATAAGTCTCCTGTAAAAAAATAATATCAGCTCCTTTCCCTTTACACCAATCAAGAACCTTCTTTTTTAAAGACCCATCTCTTTTCCCTCTTACATTAAGTGAAATTAATGTTAATTTTGAATTCATTTAAACATGTTCCTTATATAAAACCAACAATTCACTCCAATTTTGTGGATTAATAAAAAAAAAAAAAAAAAATATTTTCCTGACCAAGCCGATTCTGTACCATGATTTCCGACCCTCAAAACCAAGGCAGCCTTATCCATCATTGTCAAAACAAAACTCATTCTACAACAAATCAGGAAAATAAAAAGTGTGCAGATACTATACCATACCATACACACACACACACACACACACACACCCACACACCCTCACACACATTGATTTGTGGGGAATTTTATTGTTTTCTCCTATTGTATTTTGTACCCCCAAGCACTTCGGAATTGTAAATGTAGAGATGAGTAGTAAACAAGTAAATACAAATTTCGTTAAACTCAGAAGTTTTCTACTCATAATTATATATATATATATATAATGTGAGAAATCAATCAATTGAATTTAATAGGAGAAATAGTTTGCGTAGCTAAAAATTCATTGCTCCTCCTTTATGATGACTTTCTTTTTGTGGAAATAACTGCAGGGGTTGCAAAAACTGTCTCCGCCGGGAACGAACCGGGTCTTTGGCTCTGTACGCCAAACGCCTTAACCACGAGACCACGGAGGCGGGTTAAGTGGTATTCGACTACACCAGGTACAAACACTTTAACTAAAACATTTATTCATTTTTCTTTGAGGGGCATGGGAGTATTGAAGAATGACAAGCCGCATGCCTAGCTAGATCCATGGCGGATTCATGTATCAGAATCAATTTAATTATTTACAATGTGTGATTTGTTTTAATACTATAGCATCGGCAACTCTCGAGGGTAAGTTTACATAATGTGGGAAATAGGAATTTGTGAAGGAGCAAAGCGAGCAAAAAACAAGAATAAAAATAACCACGTTTTGATAGAAAAATTTTACATTGGTTTATAATACATGCGTGATCTTTTGATTATGTATTTAAAGTTAGCATTGTTTTAAGTTTACATGGTTAATTAGATTTGTTTCATTGCATGACGTCTTTCTCATATCTTAAGAACGGCATGCAAGCTTTGCTCTGTTGGGCTGCAATTGTTTGAAAATCCGTGTTCCCATTATTACCGCGCTTTTATTATTGAAGGTTTGCTTCCTGGATTATGCCTCAACCTCAGTGTTTTTCGAAGTCCGATTGACACCTAGCATAACATTTATTCGCAGATATCATCAATCCTCACTATCATAAATTATGTCTAATCATGATAATGTCATTGTCACATCTGCTGTACCTGCAATAAATCGTGTTTGACATTAAAGAGTGTTTATCGTTGCTAAGGAACGTAATTAGTTTTAATACCATGGTTACCCGCCAACTGACAGACCATAGTATCAATTTCAAGATGAGGATTATACGCCGATGTTATTACCATCTGAATTTTTCATGTTTTAATTTACCTTTACAAACTGCCTCGATAGGTGTTGTGGTTTCAGGATGGAGGAAAATCGAAATGCTTAGTTCAGTTTTCTGCAAATAATATACGGGGAGTGTGGAAGAGTGAAGATGTTTTGCTTATTACTATATAATACTTTTATTTAATCGAAAATTGATTTGGGGGTAGACTACGGAGAATCTACAACCCACATGAAACAACAAATGAATGAAATATGCAGCGCAATATACTTTTATCGAATCGCAAATTTATTTCGGGCGTAACTTACCTGGAATCAACAACCCATGTAACAGCAAATGAACAAAATATATAACGCAAATTGTTTTTATCTAATCGAAAATTTATTTGGGACGTAGGTCACGGATAATCTACAATCCAAATGCAACAAAAAATGAATGGAACATATGACGCAAAATACTTTTTCGAATCGAAAATTGATTTGGGGCGTAGCTTACGCACAAGTCTACAACCTAAATGAAACAACAAATACGTTAAATATACGACGCAAAATACTTTTATTGAATCGAAAATTGATTTGGGGCGTAGCTTACGCACAAGTCTACAACCTAAATGAAACAGCCAATACGTCAAATATACGACGAAATATACCTTCGTCGAATTGAAAATTGGCGTCACTTACGGATGATCTGCAACCCGAATGATACAACCAAATTGAATGAAAATATACAACGCAAAATACTTTCATCGAATCGGATATTGATTTGGAGCATAACTTTCGGAGAATATACAACCCACATAAAACAACAAATAAATGCAATATACGACACAATTGTTTTTCTCGAATCGAAAATTGATTTGGGGAGTAATTTACGGGGAATATGCAACCCCCCCCCCCCCCTCAAAAAAAAAAAAATCAAAAACAAATAAACGAAAAAACAAAAACAAACAAAATAAAAACAACAATTTTAATATATGACGCAAAATTCTTTTTTCTAATAAAAAAAATAATTTGGGGAGTAACTTAAGAATAATATAAAGCCCAAATTAAACAACAAATTAATGAAATCTGCAACAAAAACTAACAAAATAAAAACAACAATTTTAATATACGGCGCAAAATTCTTTTTTCTAATAAAAAAATAATTTGGGGAGTAACTTAAGAATAATATAAAACCCAAATTAAACAACAAATTAATGAAATCTGCAACAAAAAACTTTTATCGAATCGGAAACTGATTTTGGGCGTAACTTACGGGGAATCTACAATCCACATGAAACAACAGATGAATGAACAAAATGTACAACGTAAAATACTTTTATCGAATCGAAAATTAATTTGGGGTGTAACAGAGAACCTACAACACAAATAAAAGAACAAATGAATGAAGCATAGAACGCAAAATGTTTTCATCGAATTGAAAAATTTATTTGGGGCTTAACTTACGGAGATTCTACAACCAAAACGAAATAAAACCTGTATGTAATGTACAGTGCAAAATAGTTTTCTACGACGCAGTCGAAAGCAAGTTGTATACTTAACTTATATATAAGTTAGTATATCGTTAGGTAAGCGATAGTCTTTCCTCGAGTCTTATTTTTATTTTTGTTTGTATTTTATTTCCAAACATCAATATCTCCTGTATGCTGTCACCGTTGAATGTCGTGTTAAGCTTTCTGGGGTGATTCTAAGTAAGCTAACTATATACACAATTATTTTGTCAGGCCTCAGGTACTCTTTAAACTGCATGATTAAAAACACACACACAAAAAAAAAGCAAAAAAAAACCTTTACGATTTTTTTCTCATTCGTGTATTATTCGATTGGTGAGGAGATAAAAATTGAGACCTACTTTTGTAGCCATTTTTAGAGTTGACTCTCTTAGGCGTAACTCTGTGGGGAGATCAATAGCGGCTCCTGGGGGTATTGAGTGTATTTTCATTCCAAAAATTGTTTTTCAAAGGTAGATACTTGGATAAATAACCTTTGCAGCATAATTATGGTTGACAATAGTCTTAGTTCTATAAAGCAAGTGGTTCTAATATTTACAAACACGAACCATACCTTATGCTGTAGCTGCATTTTTTTTATATTCGTTTTGAAAATTACTTAAGCAAACCTGCTGTATACTGAATTATATCATTCACAAAGGCTTGATACAAGGGCCAGACAGTTCCAGTAGCCAACTGGTTAAAGTAAGGTGAGCTCTGGTTATGCTATATACATGCAATCAGCTTAAGCAAGTCTCTTTCAGGAATGGTCACTCTACGCAGTGGTCGAGGAGGAGAAACCACAATGACTTCTCTCAAGGTCAATGTAACTGCTAGGCTAAACGCAGTCGTTTAATAGCATATATAATAATGTCAGTTTGTCCCAAAATGGAACAATACATTTTAAACAGCTACGGTAGATCCATCACGTATATACTATTCTCTATAAAATATTGCATTCACTCACTTCACGACTAGTACAGATTTCGCCAACGATGTTGAATGCTAAGGATTAGAGACTGGTTTTGCCGAGAGTCGGGATTTGTTCATAGGGTTTTGCATTATGTGCGACCCTCACTGAGTTCGCTCGTCATGTTATTACGTCATAGAATCACTCCGTAGAGTGGTCATTGAAGACCGAGGTTTGCTCAAGCTGGTAATTATGAAGTGCCTGGAAGCAGTTGGGAAAGGTTGATCGTGTACTACATAAGAAACTCTGTAAACTGTGAGGTTTTGTAATCAACAAAATGATAAGAAAACTGACCCAGTCTTACTGAAATCACATGCATTGCACACAGAAATGTATAATGTGGGACTACCCACACAATGTGGCATGAACATTTTCTTCAAACTTTACAGCTCTATCTCTTGCCATCTTTTTTAAATGGCATTTGAAGACCATTTTCTTTCAGGGACATTTCTTCTAAGATATTCTTCTAAACTCAAATAAAATGAATTTAAAAAAGCTCAAAAATTATTTTTGACCTTTACCTGAACTCAATCATCTCTTTAAATGTCATCTACCTTCTTATGGAACTTTTTTCTCAGTTTTGAATTGGTTTGAGATGTGGGTTCGTAACAACCGCTTTATTTTCTTCACTTTGCTCTAATTAAGTCGTCTAAGTTTGTTGCTTGTTTAAGTACCAAATTACTTATTGCAACCAGGATAAAAATCTCTTTTGAATGCTTTAAATTCTTTAATCCGGGGTGAAATTTGTTCTTTGAGCATTACACGAACCCTAAACATTTACGAAACTGCAAATCAAGGGCCTGTCAGAGCAGATTGTAGATGGTTTATATGAGGAGAGTCACTGCCATCGCTCGTTGAGAATCAACTGCACTCTTCGTAAAGGAGTAGGGGAAGACCTCCTTGTGGTGGTTCACCTAGACATCCGAATCGGTTATACCAGGAGACCCTAGGTGTTACGGTGATTCAGTTCACTTTACCCCTCCCAGGTACAGGTGACGAACAAATCATTAGTAGTAACGTTTTGCCGGCACAAACCCCATACACATATCCTATAGAATTTATAAAAATGAAATATGTGCTAGACCAGAGACTGAATCGTATCTAATTTGTCAAACGTTTTTATAGACAGATGCCTAATACAGTGTAATAGAAGCCTGATGACATCAGACACAGCGATAATTAAAAATAAAAAGAATCTTAATCATAAGAAAGGTGCTCCATCAAAAGAAAACGTCCATCTTTGAAAAAGAAAATGATTTTCTTGATTGATAGAAAAATGATATGACTATTAGCAACGATATATAAGGTTCCAAGAACATGCAAAACAATTAACACACGATAATAACCTGTATATTATATTTGAATCTTACTATATCAAAAGGGAAGGAGGCAAAGATATTAAAAGTTGAAAATTTGATTCATTCTCTTCCACATCAGGTGTATGTAACCTTTTGACAACAATTGTACCAGAGGGAGAGACTTCATAAATGTAGAAAATACATCATATCTCCCATATATGCAAAATAATAAACTGTATAAACTTAATTTTCATATTCATGTTATACATTAAAAATTATTTTCAAATATTTGAAATTATCTTTGTCTATATGTTTGATTAATATTGTAAATCTTTCACAATTCAGACAGTAGCTGCGAAAAAATGATGATAAAACCTTCAATCTGAATCAGTTCCATTCAATTCTATTCAAAATGAAATGAGTAATGCTCACCATTGTGATTATTCCTCTCTAATTATTGTAGGGTAACATGAGCACATTTGCTAAAGTAGACTCGTGCTCCCCCTGGCAAACGGTCGCTTGGAAATAGTATCACCAATTTATCACCACAGGTGCGAATATGTTTATAACCGTAATTTTACTCGAATGAAGTAGGGTAATGAATTGTGAAAACTCTTCAGCTCTTTCCATGTAAGCTGTAGGCGGGTGTAACTGCGCTTACGCATTGTGGCAACACAAAAACAAGTTCATATTTCAGAAGGATTTTAGGATGCATTGAAAAAAAATGTTGGAGAAAGTGATTCATGAAAATAAGGGGTAAATAATTCAGAGGCTGAAAATTTCAAAAAATGTGAATTTTCAATAATAAATATACCTATTCACTTTTTGTTGAATCAACGCTTTTATAAGTGTGCTGAAAAAAACAACATCATTATGATGATGGTGGTGATGATAATGGTGCTCACCATCATCCTTCTCCTCCTCATCCTCCTCCTGATAATCATGTATGACGGCGGCCAATTTCAGAAATGGACATCTGTACCCCTAAGCCAAGATGTAAGATTTCATTTATTACACATTAATCTCTGTGTGTACCTAATTTGTGCGATTATCAATACATGAAAAACTGGGGTATGTGTTATCGCTGCACTATGGCCATTGCAACGATCCCCCATACAAGTGAATCAAATTTATGCACACAGCTGGTTCTGCATGTGTTCTACCAGTTCAGCATAAGTAATAAAAAATTTTGTAGGGTTTTCTATGACGAGGAATTCATTATGACACCAGTTTTCTTTTTCAAGTATTGCAATTAGTGTAAATAGCATAATTAGCATATGTGCAATATATGGATTTCTTTGTCATTGTTATCCCGAAAGCCTGAAAACATAAGTAATACAATTTTTTCTAAGGTTTTCTATAACGAGGAATTCATTTATGACACCAGTTTAAAAATATCTTTATGTACACATCAAGAAAATGGCAGCCCCCTGGTATCGCTATAGCAGACGATAAATCTTGCTTAGAAAATCCTGATTTATACCCATCTCGTATATTTTAATGCAAAACTACGTTAGGCAACAAGAAGGAATAGATTACATCTTTGAATATGAGCACATTCATATTTTGGGGTTAATTCCCCTTTAAGTGCTTTTCAGCACCAGGACGGCTGAATTTAACACTTTCCGAGGGCTGGCATAGGGACTGCACTCAGAGTGCTATGGAATGCACACAGCGTGCTATTTGAGCACTTTTATGGGAGCTGGACCGGTTCCTTAAAGTAGAACTTTAATGATTTTAAATATTGGCTTAATACTTATTATTGCATAGATGGCATAAATTAAACAAGGTTATCCAAATTCAACGCTTGGAAACATTTGAAGTAATGATTATTATCAATTATAAAACGGTAAAATACAGCCCCCGATATAGCAGCTGAAGAGCTCCTCGAACGCTGCTGAGATATGTGACGACACACCATGGACCAGTCCTGTCTAAGCAGACGATGTCCCATAACATCTTACACATTTTTCAGAGCCTATTTTGTCATCTCCTCTTCACTTATTTCTCTTCCTTCACTAGCGTCAGTCTTAATGTTAGTCTGTTGCCTCACTCTTAACTTCGTGTATGGTATTATTTTGATGAAAAATGCAGCGTTAAAAAAATAAAGGAATCAGTCACTTGTAAACAAAATAAGACGCCATTGTATTTTCAGCTGCTTGCACCGGGGCATGTTCGGCGTTTCAAGAGGGAACGAATACCATCCTGCTATTATTCGGAGGGCTTTTCAATTTGAAGGTGGGGTTTATTTCATTGATCATTGACCCTTCTCCTGTGTATTTACAATCAAACGGTTTTAGCTATCAGAATCAGTTTCACTTTCCCTTTATAATGGTGTGAAATAAGGTCATGTTTAAGTACACCAAACTCTTTATAATTTGATAAATAATTGCATTGCAATTACGTTCATTCATTATAGGACGTCGTCTGCTTAAGCAGGATCGATCCCGAGTGTGACGACATCAAAACATCGCTATATTTCTGGCGAATCCTCGGATATTCCAGATGCTGAGCAGAGCTTTTATTTGTGTTGTATTTATAATCATCAGATACGCAGTTGACATAAAACTTATACGATTGCCATCTGTAAGCTTCCCAGTTTCTAGTGATACATTAATTGCCATATTTGTGATTTTCTTTGAATAGCTACTTTAAAAAAAAAAAATTAAAAAAACGTGATTCTGGCGAGCCTCGAACCAGGGTCCGCTGATCGAGAATTGCTGGCATTAGCGCTAGACTAACTCACATCGTACGATGTAGAGCAGATCATATTGTTACATAGTGAATTTACGACACCACATACACTGTAAAAACGTAAGTGCTGTATAAAGCACTCTTTGAGGGCATGCATAGGGACTGCACTCAGAGTGCAATTGAATGCACACAGCGTGCTATTTCAGCACTTTCACGGGAGCTGGACCGGCTCCTTAAACTGCTAAACATCCATTTAAAAAGTCGTGATTTTGACGAGCCTCGAACCAGGGTCCGCTGATCGAGAATTGCTGGCATTACCGCTAGACTAACACACATCGTATGATTTAGAGCAGATCGTATTGTTACATAGTGAATTTACGACACCACATAGTTCATGTTACACTCTAAAAAGTGAAGTGCTGAAACACGAGTGCTAATTGGAACTTTGCACTTGACATGCTATTTCTAACACCTCACGTGCCATTTGCGTCTGGGAGATGATAAGGTGCAGAAAATTGAGTGCTAAAAGTAAGTGCTGAATGTTAGGACGCTCGTTTTACACTTCAATTGCTGACCAACGTCCCCTGATAGCACCTGCACAATTCTGTGCTAATAATTAGGATTTGTGCATGAGCAGATAAAGGTCATTTGACATAAACTGGTATGTTCGTTTAAAATTCACTGCGATAAGCATCGACAGTGTAATGATTATGCATATATATTCATTTAATTATACTTTTCATTAAATCCACTGAAAAGCAACAACGTGTTCATTGATGGTTGGTATTTGACAGTCTGCCAAATGATAGCCAACTTGCAAACAATGCGCTTTACCAAGTGTTCATTGACGTGCTATTCTAGTCACCTGGTCTACGATGTCTTTCTTTCATGGAGTTTGAATTCTGTAGGTTGCTATGTCGGGCAAGCTTATGTATTAAAAAAGGGAAAGGTCATTTGGGAAAAGTTGCTCATGGGCCAATTACGAAATCGCTTATTACGCAACTTTAGTGCAAGAGCCATCATCTGCTGCACAGGCATGGCGTGGTAAGTAAAAATTGAAGACATTAAATTTAGAACTTCTGTAATTTTATGCGAATAAAGGTATCAAATAATATGATATTTACATTAATCTTTGTGGTGGTGGATATGAAACATGATGAAAAGCAATGAAGTGGAAATGCCATGTTTCAGCATGTATGGTGTGGCCAAACGTCAACGGTACGCGTTGTCGTTGACATGAACATTGTTGATCATGCGGGGTCAGCAAGGCATGGGGCGCGATTAACCGCGCCGGCCGGGCCCGGGAAGTTTGGAAGGCGGTGTATGTGCTCTTTTTTCGTCATGATTGTGGATTGCCGAAATGGAACAATTAAACCTCCGAAATTGCCACTTTAATCCACATGCCATGGTTTTAGTCCACATCATCATGTATACAACCAGTTCATATCAATCTAAAAAGAAAATCTAGACCTTAGTGTAGGGCTGTTTAACAGACTATAGAAGGGTGAGTTTTCAGCACTACAGGTGTGATTTTGTGCATATTGTATGTGTATGTTCTTTAGTACTATATTGGGTACAAAAGTGTTAGCACTAGTAGTAGTGCCGATTGGGGGCTCTAAAATGGGTTATTTAATGCACTAGAAGTGTGGTTTTTGCGACCTGCATGCGTCTAATAGCTCCAGAAGTGTAAAAATGCTTAAAGTAGTGTTTAAAGTAGCACTTGGACTGGTGTTGAATTATAGCACTTGTACAAGTGCTACTTTAACACAATTCGTGCAGTCCCTATGCGTGCCCTTGCCCTTACAGGTGCTGCCTCCAAATCTTGAGGTGCTAAAAATAGCACTTGAGTTTTTAGAGTGTATCTACTTGACTCCCATGACTAAACTGGATTGCAAGAAGCATTCGTCAGTCCATCGGTAACGTCAGCGCCTCTCAATCAGCGGAACCTGGTTCGAGGCTCGCCACGGTCACATTTTTTTATGCTGGTAAATTAGCACACTACAAGTGCTATAAACATCATTTCAGGTGCAGTCACTATACATGCCCCTAAAAGTAGCACTTTAGTTTTTACAGTGTAGTTCATGTTATCTACTTGACTCCCATGACTAAACTGGATTGCAAGAAACGTTCGTTAGTCTATCAGTAACGTCAGCGCCTATCAACGACGATCAGCGGAACCTGGTTCGAGGCTCGTCACGGTCACATTTTTTTTTTTTTGCTGGTAAATTAGCACACTTGTAAGTGCTAAAACAGCATTTCAGGTGCAGTCACTATACGAGCACCGAAAAAGTAGCACCGTTTTTACAGTGTACAAGCCAGTATCCAAGGTGATTTTGAAAGTACATATTGATGAATAATAACGATGATAATAATAGTAACAATAATAATACATGTAGTAATACTTTTCCAGCTCACACCACAAAATGTTATTACTCTACTTTATGATTAATAAAGTACAATTATGATTCAAAAGATACCATTATGTATCAGATTTTAGCAGTAGTTACATCAGCGTAATCTAAATTATAAATGATACATATTCATACTTGCACAGTATTAGATCACATGATTTCAATTTATTAAAAGCTTTTTTTCCCTTTAATGTGGATATCCCGGTTTGATTGTGTCAACAGTATCATATATAATTTCTCTAGCAAAGTTCTTTCATCTGCAAACAACTAAAGAGTACACGTTCTTGAGTCTCCAGTAGTGATGCGAATTTTTGAATCCCTTCAACATTGCATATACAATTACATGACTATATTTGCCTGCCAGCATATAGGCAACATCCTGTAATCTGAGAGATCCTTGCAACTTAAGTTTACATGTTATTAGTTTTAAGTCTTTCTGGGTCTGCATAATTAATGTTGGAGGAAGTGCATCAGTCCTACTGGATGGATATTGGATGTGTTTTTCCGTGGAAAGGTTTTTCACTCATTGTCACATTGTTATAAAAACTCTTCTGCGATATAAGTAGAGCTACAGATTAGAGTTAAAGTACGACCCTAGTAGAATTTCTTATTCACCTTTTATGCCATCCTATTCAAGGACAGGTCTTAATGCTGCCGGTCATTTGTAAGTCCTAAGTACCTGCCTACAGCTGCTCTGTCCTCTTTCCTGTCCTCCGGTCTTCCATATGTTTTTGTTTCTATCATCTTTGGAAGAAGAGTTAGGAATAGGGTAACGAGTCAGTTCAGTCGTTCGACAGTTAACAGGCGTTGAATATGTGACCCGTAGATCAAGCAATAATTAACCAGAGGGCCAAAAGCCCCCAATATCATAACATTCTTGCAGTGTTTACTTCCAACCATCTTAGCATAAGAAGGCCACGTTGAATGAGATAATTTTGGTTGTTGGATACCATCTGGAATTATAAGGCTATAAGACATTTTGACATGTATACCAATATTTTACAACTAACAAAAGGCATTCTTTTTAAATAGTAACACACTTCGGGTCATTCTGGGGAATTGCTGTCATTTTGACGCACTATTGGATTTGTATAGTTCATGTCCGCTAAATGACAATAAACTGGTCTTGTTGCATTTTATATCCCTCCGTCCCCCTAAACAGGAGATGTATAAAACAATGTTAATAAGGCAGATGATTAATTAATGATTTATGGCTACTTTCAAATGCTGCAGGCCATCAGGGATGGCAATATGATGGCAATCAAATTTAATGACACTTTTTACTTGTATTGAAACGGTGCCACGTTGCCTTGTTGTACTCAACGTGATTCAGTGATACTATTGTGTGTATCATTGAATATCCTGACCATTGAAATACACATTTTGGTACATCGTTTGTACATCTGTAATGTAAAGAGGAACATATTTCCTGTCATACCAGGCAATATTGACAGTCATTTTGGACACCATCTAATTGGAATTCTAGGCTTCCTCACGCCAATAACACATATTAAGTGGTCTAAATAAATTTCTGGACTACCAAATCCTAGGTATAGATGTCCAAATTACATCTCTAGGATGGGTATCTAATGATTTATAGCTATTTTTAGGTGCCGACAGCCATCGGCCATTTTGGAAGGCAAAATGGCGGCCATCGTAGCTATCATCTTGCATGAAGGCTAGTATAAATACTCATTAATATTTTCTGTTTAGCAATGAATATCCTTGACCCCTTACATGAACTTTTAAAATTAATAATTGCATCATTACGGTAAATAATAGCCCACTTCCGGTCATTGTGGAGGAATTGGCGGCCATTTTGACCGCCATCATGGATTTCCAGGTTAATCTACCTGACCACCATTGCACACTGTATGTAGTGGTCTGAATGGATTTTTGACCCCCCCCCCCCCCCCCCCCCAAAAAAAACAAAAAAAAAACAACAACAACAACAACAACAACAACAAAAAACACACAAAAAAACAACAACCTAGGTATAAACATCGAAATTACAGCTCTATGATAGATATGTCAAGATTTAATGCAATATTTATGTAATGGCGGCATAATGGACTTGGGTAAATGTTTGGCAAATTTTTCCAAACTGTTTGCTACTGAACACGCTTTTGCCCAGCGTGTGGTAAATATTTTTTACCCAATATTTGGGAAAACACTTATATGAATATTCATGATTTTTTTTGTAGCGTATGGTTTGAGGTGGCCCGATTTACTGTCACCAAATGCATCAAAAATTATAAGGGGTACATAACAGCACTAACTAGCCTGTAATCCAGCTACCAGTGGAAGTTAAAAACTGATTCGCACAGCGTAGCATCCAGTCTTCAGGATCACACAGAACTCGCTCTCAATCATCATCTCATCATGTCAGGTCATCCTACCCAATCCTACCTAAGCCTTTAAACAACAATAACAACAACAAATGATTCAGCGGACCCAGGTTCGAGACCGAGTCACGTCGGATGGTGACGTTAAAGGTCGGTCCCAGACGTAAATAATCATATCTGATTGATACACGTCTGTAAAAACCCAATTACACACATTGTACCAACTGGATAGGATAGGACAAGAGAAGGATAGGAAATAGGTTAAGATATACTGTAGTTTAACGTATGATAGGTTAGGATTGATTAAGTTAAAACCCAGAAAGACGTAACTACTAGTGCACATTTCATTTGCTTAAAACCTAGGTAAAGGAAAGGTAAAGGTTGTTGCCAAACCACATAATATTATTACCCAGGCAAGAGCTGGACAAAAGAGGGTTGAGCAAATAATTAACCAACTGAGTATATAACCAACAGTTGGGCAGTTGGGTAAAATCTGTTGGGGAATTTAATTTGCCCAACATAGTAAATGGATTGCCCAAAATCAGTTGTGTAAATTTTAAAATAAAAGGTGGGCATTTCCCCCCCCCCCCCCAATTCTTTTAAGAGTGTAGAAAAAAACCCATAGAAAGAAATGTATTATTTATGTTTTCAGGCTTTCAGGCGATGACAAACAATTTTATATATTGCACATATTATGCTAATTAGTTATGCTATTATGCTATTTCCGACAATGCATTAGTTAAAATTGAAAACTGGTATCATAAATGAATTCCTCGCCATAGAAACCCCTATAAAACTTGTATTATTTATGTTTTCATGCTTTCTGGATAAACAGTGACAAAGAAGTGTACATATTGTACATATGCTAATTAGCTAATTATGCTAATTATGCTATTTACGACAATGCATTACTTAAAATTGAAAACTGGTATCATAAATGAATTCATCGTCATAGAAACCCCTATAGAACTTTTATTATTTATGTTTTCAGGTTTTCTGGGTTAACATTATTATATATTGCATATATGCTAATTAGGCTAATTAAAAAAATTGCTCAAAGTTGCCAGGGTGGCAACCAAGCTGAATTTACCTCATTACCCATCTAGAACACGAATCAACAAAAAAACCTTGTACTGAAACAACTTTTCCAGGACTGAATAACTTCTACTGGACTATCATATCGCTCGTCCTCTTCGATATTTTTATTCTTCCAGTTTTGTTTTATCATTTCCCCCTTCTGTTCTCTCTTCCCTCTCAATCATCTTGTAATCCTACGAATCGAAAAATATGAGACAAAAATGTGTATACATAAATATAACCCGACTGGTTAATAATGATATCGTTGGCACAATACGTATTTGATGCCATCTATCTTTCATCCGTGTAAAAAGCCTGACGATTCATCTAATAAGTTATGTATTTCTTCCATTTTCGATGTTAATTTATCAGTCTGTCTATTTGAGTGTAGATGTAATGTAATGAGTAGAATTCTATGTTACTTTCCAATAGTACAAAGAAATCTGATCAAGAAATTCTTATTATGTAAAGTTTGTCATTTATTTATTTAATAGTGTGTTATTTAAAATACAGGGTAGGTTCGTTAAGTAATAAAAGCTGCTTTACAAGCACACCCTGTAAACATAAAATAACGAAATGCATAATGTACATGAATTATATGAATTACAACGATAACTAATAAAGGGGAAGGAAAAGGGAGGAGGTTGCGTTAAATATTTTAGATCATAGGGGATATTATAATAAATGTTTTGCAGATTGGCAACCGCGCTTAAATATATAAATTGAATTGGTTGATGTACAGATATTTACAGTTTGTTAAACATAAAGCTTGCTTTATACGAGAAAGAACGTTTCTTGATATCGTTTTTGGGGTATGGGATATCAATCAGTGAGTTTACAGAATAACGGGTACAACACTTAAAAGTGCAACGATTTATTAACAGTTTTAAGTATGCGGGGGCCAGTGAATTGATAATTTTGAAGAGTAATAAACAGTAATGATATTTTAATCTTTGTTCAACAGATTGCCAATTTAAAGTTGCATTCATCTTAAAAGAAAACCGCATGTCTTAAAATGTGACATTAGACATTGTTATTTCTTGCTCAAAGTGACTTATGTTACTGATTGGTTGAAAAGAAGTCAAACATGTTATTGGGTACACAGAACTCTTGAAAACCCATTTCATGTTTATTTGATCATATATAACAAGGTAAATTTTTCATACCGAGGTTCACCTTATGAGTACGATACATAACAATAAATAATGATAATAATTTGACTGTTCCAGTGATGACAGTGACAACTTTATATAACTATGTATAACACTTATGTTTTCGTAGCCCAAGCATCAAAATTAATTAAACATGCGATTTTTCATAAATGGGAAAATAATTGAAAAAACAAAGGATATCAATGTGATCAAAGTACATATTCTTTTTTAATTTTCCTATATATGTAATAGTAAATTGAAACATCGGGAACACAGGGAACAATTAGGCCAGGAGGCAGGACTTTTCTTGCCCGAATATCAACATTCAAGTTCTACATTAATGTTTGCAGATAGTGTCAACCATGTCGATATCTCTTCATATTAAATTTGCGTTAATATGATAACTGGAAATTTCTCGTAAAAGGGGTAATTTTAAGGGATCTTGAAATGTTTGCAGTTAAAAAAATTTGAAAGGTATGTTTTTTGAAAGAGCAAGATTATTCACGAAAAAAGGGTTATATTTTCACCATTTCCATTAGCATGTGTATGCGTATATGTATCTGTTTTTGCGAAGAGGTTTTGTGAATGTGTACTTGATCCGGAAAATATAGGGCTATAATATTTACAACCTATTTTTTTTACCTGTTTTATGAGAAAGAAAAAGGGTCAGTCTTGGTGGAAAGTATGCAAAATAACGCCAACGATCAAATGTTACGCCTTTCAATATAAACTGACATCACTGCGATGTCAACCATTTACTATCCTTGAGGCCATAGCAAACAGGAAGGAGATAAGATAACACCAGATATTACATATACGATAGATAGATCAAAAAGTGACTTCGCAAAATGGAACTTACCTGATGTAGAACACTCTTAGAAAAGACAGTTTTGAAAGGGTTCTTTAAATCGGTCAGAGAAGTTGTTTGGAACCATTTTTGTCTGAGGACATAAAGTCCAAAATAAGAAATGGTTAATTAAAGAACCCCATTTTCAGGAAAACTAGGGTTCCCCTCCACCCATTTACCCCCAAATCGAAGTATACTGTCTCAAATAAAAAAGAACAACAACGAAAATTGTTTCGTTTTTCCTCGATTCTTTTTAGCATTAGCAATAAGGCTTTATCAGGTTGGAGTCATAGCATTAATTTCTTACATTATTGTGTACGAGCAAAGGCAAAATATCGACTTAAAAATTCATTTGAATTATTATGCACCGCGTACTTAGTATTAATATTTACAGAGTGAAGCAGTCGACATTTCGCGCCCAAGCTCAGGGCAAGGTGCTTCGCGGCCGCCGACAACCATGACAACCGTACAAACAATATTCACAAGAGCATGCACAGTGCAATACAGTACACGTACTGCATGTGCGAGGGTGGGGTGCGGCAAAACAAAAACAAAATTCCCCAGCCCCCCCCCCCAAACAAAAAAAATTGATTCGTTCTAAAAGAGGGGGTACAATCACAGAAGGGGGGGGGGGGAACAATGCATACTTTTCTTCCATGGGGGGGGGGGGGAGCAATGTGCCCCCCCCCCCCCCAATCCGCCACTGGTTGTAATATTCACCTACATTGTATGCATTCATACAATCCTTAATATGGGCCTGTAATTTTGGCTTAGGTTATTTTTCTATAATAAACGAATTAAAACCTGAATTTATATATGGGATTAGTGCAGATACTTAACTTTGTTATACTTAGGTGCCGTAAAGGACCAGTATTCGACAGGTACCGGAAATCGTCACCTAAAACTTTGTAGCATTAATACTTGGTAGTTAACGCAGAGATCCTAATGCAAACCACATATTAACTAGGGCATATATTTCCACATTTTAGAATATGCAATGTTTGTAATTTGTCATTATTATTAAAAAGTCAAGATCTTGGTAAAGGGAAATTATATTGATAATGTATCTGTGGCACATTTTTGTTTTCATCCATGATTTCACTTCCCTCATTCTCGTTTTGTTCAACAAATTCAACAGTTAGCCTATTCAAGCAAACATGAGGAACAGAATGAGCATAAAGGACCTTACTGATTCATTAAAGAACCCTTTCAATAGGTTTCTTTCTAGAAACGTGTAGCGTGGGACAATCAATAAGGGCAAATAAAAGAACCGTTCCTTTGAGATTCTGTTAGGAATGGTATATTAAAAGGCTCCTTTAAGAACCTTCAGGGTTCCAAAAACGGGACAAACCTAAACTCTTTAGGATTCTAAATACGGGACAAGGTCTATAACCCTTAAAGGTTCAATTGGCACCCTTTTTCTAAGACTGAATGAAACATAAACGGAAAGACACAAATGAGAGAAAATAAACGGGCCAATCACCAAAAAATGTCTACCGGCCATGAGTTTCTTTGGGAGGGGAGGGGGGGGGGTGGGGAGGCGATCTCAACGATCTGAAGAATGTGTCGAGCATCTCTGGATCCGTGGAACCAGAGCAAACATGATGAAGATGCAATGCATTACACCAACGATCCCATACGATAGGTCAAATGATAACGTCACGTCATACAGGTAACCTGCAAAAGAAAACAAATGGTAGATACATAATGATGAAAAAAAATAGAATGAAGAGTGAATGGCAGATATTTTGGAAATGATGGATTAGCCAATGGAACAAATGCTAGTATTTCGTTTAAATGGCCTACTGTACAGTGTAATGATACAACAATGGTACTAGATATTATTTTAAAGTAAAATGTTCCTCAGTAATGTCTTTTTAAGTAAAGGATAAGATATAGCATTGAGGTTAAAGAACCTAATAACAGGTTCTCACGGGAATTCGACACCATTCGGCTAATTTTCCGATAAATGATCACGGATATTACGAGCAACAGGTCGTACGTATTGCGCACACCCTTTACCATGTTTACTAACTTCTGACGACCCACCCCGCAAGAAAAAGTAATTATTATAAATTAAAAAAGTTATAAAGATAACTTCACGCTTTACGAATCTCTCGGAGCATGCTCCAGGTGGGACATGAGTTCCGCTGAGTGCGAGATTTGTACTAAGTACATTGATTGGAAGTTACATTACGTCTAAGACGCACTAAGTATGGAAACTGACGGTATGCCATTAAAATTAGTTTACCTTTAGTACTAACATCTAGCATGACCAATTTGATCGACGTAAGAGTGAAGATAGTAAATTATCATGAATATGGCGCCTTACCCATCAGCGCACCTCCAAACGCTTCACCGAATGCTGGAAAAAAGCATGCTAGAGTAATGGCTGCCGGAAATCTGTTATCAGGCACCATACTTCTCATGAAGATGGAAAGGAGCGGGGCAAGTGAACCAAGACAGAACCCGGTTACTGCCGCTATAGCGGACAGACTTAAGAGTGTAGTTGATGGGATGTTGCAGATGAAGGCGACGGCGGACGAAATGTTTAAAGCACACAGAAGTACATCGTCACCCACGAACTTGAACGAGGAAATAATCCCTATAGTAAGGCGACCAATCGTATTTGCCACCCCACCGACCACTGCGACAACGACGGCGTTCTGTGGAGAGATCCCTTTAGCAACCGCATTAGGAACGACAAAGACATACCACGTGACGTTAATGAAGAAATAGAGGAAGTACAACACGAAGCCTATTAGGACAAGGGGATGATCACAAATGATGACAAGATCCAAATATGTGGATATTTTTGTAAAGAAATTAAGTTCAGATGATTCTTCTTTACGGCAAGTGCCATGTCGGCCACTTTTAGCTCGGCCAGCTTCAACTCGGCAACTGCTATCTCGGCCAGCGCTATTTTGGCCAAGGCTATCTCGACCAGAGCTAACGTTTGTGTTGTCTCCCACAGCCGAAAGGGAAGTCTCTTCTGCCAACGTTAGCGGGAGTGTCTCACTATCTTCTGGCGACACCAAGCTTTCATTCGATTCTGACGACGTTATCGGGCGCAAAATGGCACCACCTAGAGTCACATGAAAGTTACAGGCTCCTAAGAACATCGAGGCTCCTCGCCATCCATAGATACCATTAAAGATGTCGGCGAGCACGGGTAAGGTCATCATACCCACACCTGATCGGCGAAGATTATACCCGTGACGATCTCGAATGCTTCGGGGAAGTACAAAGATGATGCAGTGTGAGAGGGCATACAAACCACAGCATTACCAAAGCCTGCAGAGAGGGAGTATGTGGATGGGAAGAGAGAAAGATATTCACGATAATAAAGGGAGAGAAGAAAGAAGGAGAAAGAAAGGGAAATTTAAAAAAAAAAAAGAGAGAGAGGGCGCGCGCTCGCGATGAAGAGGGAAAATGAGGAGGGAGGGGAAAGGCAATGAGGGAGGTAAAAACAGCATCAGCATACGAAGTGTCACGTAGATCAAGTGTCCTCCCATTAAATTTTGTTTTAAAACATATTGACGAAAAGCCATTTGAAAAGCGTACACTGAATAGGTAACAGTTGTTCCCATCGAGAACAACTATGCCCAGGCATATAAATATACATAATTTTCTTTTTCAGAGACTGCGAATTTCAAGGCAAGCATTAGGGCTGGGGTGTCATTGGGGAATTTCACAAAGCAATTTCAAGCAAGGACAGTAAATAGCGGCATAATTTTTTTTTAAAGT